>JARACY010000389.1:0-98492 GCA_029255725.1 Scrobipalpa atriplicella
AGATCAAAACAACACTACTTTCCGAGTATGAGAAATGAAAAATGAATTTTCCAGTGTTTACGGGCCACGACAAAGAGTTGGTAGCATATCGAGGTCACGACGGCGAGACATTGCTTACTCTACATATTTACCCACTGTTTTCAATTTAATACAAAATTCCGTAAAGACGTAAACAATTGCGCTGCGCAGTAAGCTGGAACTTTCCTTTAATAAAAAACATGTTATTTCCCGGCAATTTTACATTGCATTGCTTTTTGACATTGCTGTTGGATTAAAAACAACTCGAGCGCGAGAACTCAATCACCTGTGCTATGAAGTACGAAGCAAGGCTGTTCTGAGGTAATATATACACAGCCATATTACATTATACAATAAACTACACACTACACAGTAATACGAGTATGTGCCTCCGTGATACACATATTGTGTATAAACTTGATCTCAGTGCGGAAATTGCACAGCATAAATCTTACCTTGCTATTGCCTTTGAGATTACGAGGGTTTGTTTTGTTATTATATAATACGGTTTAACTTTCAGGTATTTACTGTGACTTATGTTTATGTTCATACCTACTTATAACAATAAATAAAAAATCTTAATTAAAGAGGAAAACAAAAGAGGCTAAATCTTTTAACTGCTACGATAATTTTGTGTATCTGCTACGATCGTCGTAGTACCTTTACTACGCTTCCAGATCCCATTATTTTATATCGGGTGTAAAAAAAAAATGTTGACCAAACTTTAGGGTGTGAATCTACACACAAAAATGAACAATTTAAAAACTGAAAAAAAAAGTTGGCCTCGCCATACAAAATGACTGGAGCCGATGCCGCTGACACCATTTAATATAGGAGGGCCAAATATTTTTTTCATATTCCGACCTCTATGTTTCTTGGGGAAAGTTGTTCAGTTTTGGGTAGGATCACACCTTAAAGTTTGGTCAGTTTTTTTTTTATACTCCCTGTACGTATATTGTTGATTTTATCGCAGTGTGATAGTATTAACAGTTAAAAATAATTCCAAATATACAACATTAGGTATACTTAAAAATAATACCATTTTAAGATACTTAAGTTCGGTCCACGCAACACCACAACAAAGAAAAAATAAATTGGAAAAAAAAGTGAATAGCACTACCTTGTTGATCGCACGAGGAGGAAAGCTTCGTTCATTTTCCAATTTTTCCACCGTTTCCGTGACCTGATTGCTCAAGTTAATTAAACTTTATTGAAAGTTAACGATATCGTATCGAACTGGAAAAAAAAGGTTCTATCTAAATTTGTAGCTCCTCCAGTAAAATAGCGAGTGGTTTTCTTTAATGTTTCAATCTATTATTGTCTTCTGTCCTAAAATCTCGAATTGTTAATTAATACATACCTACTTAGTTTAGGACAGCAACCTTTGATCCCAAAGTTATGATAATAACTTGCCAAAAAAGTAATTTTCAAGATATTGGTGGTTCAGTTCAGACATGTACTTAGTTAAGTAATTTACAGGTAGTAAATGATAAGCTCATACAGATTCCGTTATCAAACGACTATGTGAGAAGAACCAGGTGGCTTATATGACTAGCTAGCTATAGCAGCTATCTGTAGAATAGAAGCTATATATATAGAAATTGGATTGCAAAAACAATGTATGATGAAGAAGATGTTTTTAAAACAATTGGTTCCGTTTTATAAAACATTTTAGAACCCTGTATTTGACTTTCGTCCATCCCATACCATACCTACATTTACAATGACATCTTCTCCATCATACATTTCTTTTGCAATCCAATTTCTTGGGCCATATAAATAACGAGTCTAATTCTACGTAGGTTCGTAGGAAATTTGATTTACTTATTAATCCACCTTTCTTCTTATTGCCTCAGCGTAGAGATCACGAAACATTTAGTTAATTGAAAACAAAGCAAACAAACAGTGTTAGCTACCTATAACTATAACTAAGACTATAACTCATCTATTAAGGTAAGTAAGTTTATCAACAAGGGACAAGTAATGAGTTTTCAATAACAAACTTCATGAATTCAAATGAGATTGTCAGGATGAGGTTAAACGTGGAGGATTTTATGGGGTGTAATACGATGTTTATCAATGTGGTGGGAAATAAATATAGGGGCTTAGTGTGGTGAACCACAGACGAGTGTGTGCCACTGGCGCGGTTCCACTGGCTTCACAAATCCCACTCGCGAAGAGAGAGCGCGTCGCGACGCCCGTTTGTATTGCGGCGCTACGAAATAAACAAAACGTGTTGCGAGTGAATTTTCCAAACTTTGAACACTCTTCTTTCACAGGTAAGCTTCTTTGACATCATCGTACTAGCCAGTTCAGTCTGTAAAATTTATTTTATTGGAGATCGGTGTAGGAACGTGATAGTGATAGATAACGAAGTGAGTTTAATTTAGCGATCACGCACGTCAATGCGTTTTTTTATCAGAACGCAATTTGCATTAATCTATACCAACATAATAGATGTTATGTCATATATTTCTTGTCATACTATCATTTTCGAATAACACAAAGTTTAGAGCTCTTTGAATAATTTTCGTGCACTTGAGTTATAAAGTGATACCTAGCGTAGCGCGAACGTAGACTTAAATTAGAAGTAGGTATAATAAAGTGGAAGTGGGATATTACAATTTGTAAAATAAATTTTTGAATATCTAATGTACTAACTACAATCGGTGTGTGATTTAAATTCCTTGCTTTGACCATGGGAGGTATTCCATTATATTTTGTACACTGATATGAATAATTTTGGAGATATGGGATCACCCTGTCCCACTTCCCGGTTTATGTTTTCGCCTTTACTACCTTATTACTGTAATTCTACCTTATAAATTGTAACCTAATTTTTTTTTTGTTTTACGACTTTGCAACGATCATAATCAAAACAAAACTGGATCAAATGCTCGATCTCATGTCTCTCCAATTTGACTGTTTAACATGAATTTCGATGTGTCATACATATAATTTTAGATGAATCAAGGGTAATTTAAAATTTTCCTGTTGGGAAATAGTAAAAGATGTAAACACGATATACGCAGAATTATGACGAAGGACTGTCAACAGTCAGTAAACAATGTTGGCGAAAGAATGGCTGTCCCACACACAAGCTCGATTGTCGCATCCTAACTGTCAACATTATTGAACAGCTTTACGACTTGCTTGTATTCATAAATCCACCTGATACCTATTACAGGAAATATGAACAAAATATAGCAATACAATTTACATACTTTTGAATTTTAATATTTGAACTTATTTATGTGTTTAGTTTATCTATTATAAAATATCTATGATCAAAATATCTAATACTACCTAATTAAGTATACTATGCGCAAGTTTCGGTCTTTCCATGGTGTAAATAAATAAAAACGTGTACCCGTGCGTAACCAAGCCGCACCGTGACGGAAAACAAAATAATAAAATATAGAATAGACCAACTTTAACTTTTGTAACTTGATACTTGGAAACCTGGAACTTCCTAAAAGAAAAAAAAAGTTACAAACCCACGAGGCGTAGCGTAAAGGAAGATAAAATTTCTTTTCTCTGACAAAAATGCCGGAATTTAGGTTTCTTTTTTTTTGTTTTAAGGAAAAATTTTAGTTGCATGTCCCTATAAGCATTAAATATGCTTTAAATTATATTATTATTTAAATATTCATACTACCTTACCTATTATAGCTAATATAGGTACCAATTGGGTTTTTTTGTTGAAACGAAATGAATTTTCTCATCTCCAAATTAATGTTCAATTAAATTTCCCCTCGTCGTCGTCGGGTCAGTCATCTGTCGAGGATCAAGTCCACTCTTCAAATTATTCCGAAATCTAATTGCTGACCATTGGCCGTTTGATTGGTAGGAGAAAAATTAGAAAAATAAAAACCTATAGAGGGATAATGGGGAAAATAAATTTGTACTTTTATAAGGAAAAACATTAAATCCTGGGCTTAAAAAGCTCAAAGCCTTTTCGGTCACGTCGTAATAAATCCGTTTCCCCCTTGGGATTATGATATTTTTCCGCCACAAATCCAAATCTATTTTGGTAAATTATTTTACTTAATTTTTTTTTGACCAGTAAATAGCTATTTTATCAGCGCTACGGTGATACAATAACTAGCATAAAATCCAAGCATTTGGGAAACGATTTTCAACTAAAATCAAAATAACATATAAAATTCCTTCTGAGACCCAATTAGGTTCCAAAAACTTAGGTATTGGTCAACAACACTTGAAAAGATAAAACTAAAGGACGAGTTATAGGGATTTAATTACCTAGTGAGTGTAGTTTATAGTTGTTAAGTTACCTATTACCTGTATGTAACTTTGCCTGTTATCAATAAGGCCACCTATAGCTATTTGTGATACTCTAGTTATTTTTTTATCTACCTCTAAAGTTGCCTTAAATTCCTATACACGAGGATATTATGCCAATCAAGTATTGCGTGGTAGTAATAGTGTGAAACAAGAAACCAACAACAACATCCCACATGCACTACGTGATCTACTTTCTTCGATACACAGATAAGTTTCGTTTTCCGCTCCGTTTTCATTACTGTCTATCTAATCACGTATGTAACTATATACATACACCCTTCAGTTTTCAGGAATCTGTCTGTATACACTACACAATACACATCCAATCCAATATAAATAGAACAGTATGGTGTAAGTGAAAATCTAACTATGTCTGGTCTGAGGTTACTTAGATCAAATTACGTACGTCAGCGTTGAAGCAATCACGCCGAGACCGAGACTGAAAGCTTCCGATCTACAGAGTAAACGTATACGGTACCACAAATAATAAATAGACGGTAGATCATCCAATTATTCCCTGAATCTCTCTCTATTGTTACACGGGTTTTCGCATCACAGCACACGAATATGTTTGATTGCATATCTATTCTTTGATGTGGTCGGGCTAGGATAGACCGGTCCCTATCTTTTGGTGTAGTAAAAGGATTACTCAAAACTTAAACGTGGGGAATCCAATAGTATGTAGGTACTTATAATACTCGTGTCGTGCGTAGACAATATTTTCGAGACCACGAACGACCCGATTCAACTATATAGCAGTTTGAACATAACTACAGGGGACACAAACATACCAAACAGTGCACAAAAGGTATACTTATAAATAAAACTCTAAATAAAAGTCTCTTCCAGCTGACCTACGGTAGTAAGAGTGCATAAGTGAGACAGATAAGAACAACCTTAAAACCTATTACATTTTTAATCAAATATACCGGGTGTAACGGACTCTATTCGCAAATTGATAGAGCTTGCACATTCAATGAAACTGAACTAATTTCACTGGAAAATTTTTTTGGAAACGAAAACAAAATAGGCAGCCCCATATACCTATGACCACCTCGTCTCGATCAGACAATTTGTATCGTGAAGCCTTATTTTTCATTTTCAGAAAGAATTTCATTGTGAAACTCAGTCGTCCGTGGTGAAACTTGTTCAGTACACATTTTCATTTCATAGGTTCGTAACTAAGATGCTACCAAGAAGCCGGCTGCATCACATAGCAAGAAAAGCAGGCGGATAAAGTCACGATGAGCACCACAACATCCCCGAAGAGTTCTCTAGCTAAACTCGTGCTTTACCCCAAGGTGAAGCCGTTCAAGATCATGGTCCTGGGGCAAGCCGGCGTCGGGAAATCTGGTGAGCAAACACAGTCTATTGTAGGTCAGCGCAGGTATTTTACTATTGTATTTATGAGCCTTCATCCTTGGCGGTAGCTGGGGGCGCCTTCGTTAAAAAATCATAACTCGCAAAATATTCTTTTTCAAAACTTTGTTCTGACACTTTCAGACCGAATAATTATTTAGAAGTAATGAATTTAAAGTAAGCATAGTTTTTTCTTCAATTCATTCATTGAAGCCGTAGCCTATAGGTTTTCATTTACGACGGAAGCGTTGGGTTGGTTGGGGGAGAAAAACCGCCTTTTACGTAGCTTTTTACGAGTCATTTCGATTCATTAGTTCCTCCCGCAAATATAATAAAATGGTATTCGAATTTGGACTAGTTTCGATATATTTTATTTCCCTTATTTATAGATCTTCCCGGTTTTTACGAGTATCCGCCTATGTATAAACGCCATACGATTAAATAAACGAGTAGTTTTCTTGCCACTTCCGCAATTATGTCCTCTTTGGCAATATACATGAAACATAAAATTAAGCTTACATCCCTTATGTGGTAGGCATAGCGTTAATTTTAGCTGTAGCTGACCGTCGATCTCTCTCTCAATGCCCGAACTCCCTGATAGCATTTTCCTGAATTTGACGGAGAAGAGTAGATCTGCGTCTTCTGATTTTCTCAAAGTCTAACAAATACTTAGAAGAGTAGTGAGGCAGAGACTTTTACTCCAGCAAACATAAGTGCAAACACGTACCCTGTCAACGGCAGATATACGCACGTGATCAGAAGGAAGTGAAACTCTAAACTCAAACGCCGCAAAGGCCATAAGTACGAGTAATAAATACCACAAGGCGAACCGCACTATTGTTTATCTTGCATAGCAAAACTTTTCATCAAAACACGCCTTGCAATTAAATTAAGAGAAAGTTTAAATTAATTAACTTTTTAGTCAATTTGCTGTAGCGTCAAGCCGAAACGAGTAAACCTTTAATTAATTGTGTTTTGTTTTATGATTTACAGCTCTGGTGGTGAGATTTATAACGCGACGCTTCATAGGCGAGTACGACCCCAATTTGGAGAAGATCTACGCCTTCCAAACAGTAATTGACAAGGAGATGGTATATTTTGAAATATTGGACTCCGCTGGCGATCCCAGGGTAAGACGATCTGACATCATAAAGCACTTGTCTTGTCGTAAACAAAACTTGTCATCTCTCTCTAGATTATTTTTAGTCAGAACTGAACCAATATATCAAGTATCTACACGAAATTATTAAAATTAGTACCTACTTATATTTAGTACCTTATGGGCGGTTTACATTGTTCAAGTTGTAAGTATAGTGCATAAGTACAGTTAGTTAGTTGAACCGTGTAAACGGTTCTTCCAGTAGGCTTCCAAGTTCAAGTAGGAACTATGAACTGGCCTAATGCACAGTACTTACAACTTGAATAATGTAAACCGCATATGTGTGTGTTTTTCGTAACTCAATCGTAATAACCAAAACATAACGACTAATCCCTCGTTCGTTGCTACATGAATATCCAATTACGGTATTGTATTGGGTATAATAAAGTTTGTCTTTCTTCGGCTCCATTTCAGTTTCATGCTTCCGGCAATAAAATAATAGGCCATAACAGCCTAAGTACTTTTGCCGTTTGTCAAAGTTAATCATTATTTCTTATGATTATGACCATAATTTACGTACAGATATTTTGAAGGAAAAACTAATAGAACTCTATGGTTTGTATTTATGAAGCGATCTCAAGATTGAGAGTAATATTAAGTATGGATTTCGGCCATTTTGAACTGAAATCACATTTCTGATACGAACTCAAACTCAAACTCGTTGTCAGTCTCAAGGGCTGATTATAAATACGGGCCTATTTTTTTTTAATTTGACAGGCATCACACACATTCTTACTTATTATTATATACAATTATGCTTCTTTGTCTACCCGTAAACGCTGCTGGCGAACTTTACCCTCTATATAAATGTATAAGGCGTCAGTGACGACGGCTCAGGTAGTTTTATTACAATTCCAAAACCAACATCATGCGCCCGGAAATTCGTGTAGCATCCATTACCGTGACGTAGACATTCGTAGAGGAAATCTCGTAGACAGACTGAAAATTAAGTCGTACGCTCATGGCCACGTAAACAAAGTCTTGAGCGAACCTTCATTTCATCACTGAACTATTATTATTACTAGCGTAACATTTCATTAGTGATGTAGGTATTTTGCCAGGTTTGTTTTGATTAAGATATATATTATTAACATTTTAGTTCCATGCAGAAAGCAGAGAGGTCTCGTAGTAAACAATTCCAAAATAAAGTCAAACTCGCTCGTGATGCAACGTTTCTTTCATTTCAGATGTGTCTATAGGTACTCAGCGGGATCCCTTCAGTGCATGATAAGATAGAATGCATAAAGAATTTTAATCTCTCACATTCCATACATACATACATACATAAATCTCGCCTTTATCCCTAATGGGGTAGGCAGAGCGAAAACGACCGAAAGGTCGTTCCGCCACGTCTGACAAGTTTTGAGGGTTATTTCAGATGGTCATGTGTATTGCTATAGTGACAGGTTGTCAGCCCATCGCCTAAATTGCAATACATTAAAACCGTCGAATCCCTTAGCTGGTTTTTAAAGCATGCCCGGGAGGAGATGCAGCTGGCACATTCTATGTTTTTCTATCACTCCCAGTCCAGCATGGAAGCACATTCCAACTCGACTTTAAGTCAGATAAAACAAATTAAACGTAGTTGTAGCGTCGAAAGTTCTCGACAACGATACTCCTTTCTTCGTTGCAATTTTAATGGAATTGAAAGCGGAAAAAAATTACTTTCACAACACAAGTCTCTGTTTTGTAGGTATGTGCTTTTGAAAGACAATTATTTTCCTGGTTTAGGAGAGTGAATACGCAAATCTGGAGAGCAACATCCGATGGGCGGAGGCGTTCATCCTGATGTACAGTGTGACGGACAAGTGTTCCTTCGACGAGTGCCACCGACTCAAGTTCCTCATCAATTACAACAAGAGGCGACGGAGACTCGCCAGCACTATGAAGGTTGGTATTGCCCGCCCACATATTTTTTTTTTATTTATTACGGAAAACCAACAGCTAATGTTACAAATTGCTTAATATCTAATAAAAATTGACAGCCAATTATAGGTCTTCGCATGCACACTATACACACACACATAGTGTAAAAAAAAGTTCTGCGTTCCTTTAAACCACATGTTCCACTAATGATAACGAACAACTTTCCCAAAGCACAAAAATTTTAACTCCAAAAATATTTTGTTAATTTTGACAATTTTGCCTTGTCCTGTCTACACAAAATCGCAGATGAAGAGAGTATCCCTTAACTGCGTCCCGTTGGGAATGTGTCCGATTGAAATTATGTCCTAGATGAAATGAGCTAAAATGTCGTTTTCATAGCTCAAATAAGAGCTCAGTTTCAGAAATAAAATACCCTAACTGTAGAAATTCAAATAATTATATAATTCAAATTAAAAAATCCCAGATTTTCTAATTGAACATAGACCATTTTATCTATGTTTGGCGTAATGTTTTCACCATTTTGTTCAATACACGCCAAGAATATCCCAAAATTAATGACCTTAATCTTCTGTCTCGAGCTGCCCTTGACGATATTAAGCAAATTGATATCCGTTGTCAATCATCTGTAATGTAACCCATAAATAAGATATAATGGTGACGGTTTCCCTTCAATCAGACTTTGAGACGACGTTCAGAATCATCGGATTATTTGCTTTTTTTTTAAATTTTGAATGGTTGTCTGTTATCCACAAATAAGTTTGAAACGTGCTCTTGTCTCATGGAAATATAAAATTATACGTAAATGGTAGAAATAAAATAACGTTCCTAAATGATGGAAATCTGAAAGCGGAGTTTCATTTTAAACAAAAATGGATATTAAATTTCTTTGAGGAACCTTCGCTCTTTGAACCAAAAATCTCGACGATTTCCTCAAAAGCCCCAAGCAAGAGGCACTTTTGGTAAAACAGATGATAAAGTAAACAATTCAATGCTCGTTTGTTTTTTTTAATTTACGTAGCTAATTACCGTTGCTATGGTAACTCTCATAATGAGATGATTTCATTTTCGCGTGCACGACACCACTCGTACAAAAATTTATAAAAGTCATAAACAATAGATTGCAAATTAATGCTTTAAAAAGTTTTTTTTTTTTAGTTTATTGGACGTACAGTACAGAATACATGTGCAGTATTCTGAACCACGAAAACCTGAGCGATTTATCTGGGTTACAGAAGTCGTTCTTAACTTCTTCTTCTTAGCGAGTGGATTTTCGAGTCGAACAAAGTTTAATAAACACATACATAACATACTAATAACTAAAGTAGACCATAAGTTTGCATTTGACGTAATATATAGGTAATTGTAGTTATCTAATCCAACTATGAAACTATGCCAGTCGTTCCTGTACCTATACATAAAATAGAAGATGTCATTACCCCATATCCTAAACCTGTATCAATAAACAAGGTTAATTGACTATGTTTCACACTACGATCACTTGGATTCAATTTACGGCGTAAGACGAAACTTTGCATGGAGTTTCAGTTAGAAGTGGGTAAGAAGCGTTGGAGCAACTCAGCCGTGTAATAAAACGGAAGGAAACTTTAGATTAGTTCTTTTACCGTGTTTATAGTCTAGTTATTGTGAAGGAGTTAAAAATAAAGAAAATACTATAAATAATTAATATTATTAGAAAATTCAATTGGCATCAAAGTTTATCCATGACAGTTAACTTATTTGGTCTTTAAAAACACTATGACTGAGGCAGAGGTAGTTCACTAAACAAGTATTTTGATTTAAAGTTTATTTCGAGCTAAAATTTTTGTGCTTTGCAAAAGTTGTTTGTTATCATTCAGAACATGTGGTTAATAGGAACGCAGTACTTTTTTACACCCTGTATATTTGCTGATACATATTTTTGTAATCTCATTCTTATTTTCTTTATGTCGATACCCCATTCGATAGTGGACTTTAGAGTCACGACGACGTAATATCGCGTCGTATGAACATATTGAACAAACGTAGAAGTAACGCAGTGAGTGACGTGACCCGTGTAACGATTTGTGTAGTGACGTGACGAGTTTAACGACGCGTTTCTAACACAACAACACCAGATTAGATATCTGTCTTCGTGTAAGAACCTCCTAAATGAACTTGCAAAATGTGGGTTTTAGTATTTTTTTACATGGTTCAGTTACGCGATTCCAAATGTTTACATGTAGGTCTATCTGGCATTCGTTCGTTATGCTCTTGATAATGAAAAAGCGTAGACCAGGCATAGTTATAGTGCCGCTACAAAATAATGTCATGAATTTTCAGTTGTTTGAAAGAATGTTTTTTTTTTCAGGACAGCGCATTAGAAACTCCGGTAGTGCTGGTTGGGAACAAGATAGACCAGGCTGGAGACCGCATGGTGAGCACGGAGGAAGGCCAGCGCCGCAGCCAGGAGATCGGCTGCGTCTGCTTCCACGAGATCTCCGTACGGGAGAGCATCGAGCAGGCAAGTTTGTGTTACCGTTGCTGATGTCGTAGCTGATGAGCTACTGGATAGACCAGGTGGAAGAAACATGGTGAGCACGGAGGAAGGCCAGGAGATCGGCTGCGTCTGCTTCCACTTTCGATCACTTCCACTTGGATCTCCATATTGCAGAGCATCGAGCAGGTAATATAAGTTTTGATATTTCTACAGTTGTATCGCGGTAATAATCCCGTACAAAATAACAATCTAATTCGATCAGGCAATAGTTTGTGTTACTATTGCTGAAAACATAAGATTTTTTTTATTTACTTATTTATACTTGTAGGTATTTTAGAAATTGAATAAATTTTCAGACCGTCGAATAATTTATCTCCAGATATTATTTTTTTCCTTAACGAAATTACACCCACGGTGGAATGCTAATATTTCAAGAGAGACAAACGTCTCGGTGGTGTAGATAGGCAAGTAATTTAATTTAACGAAAACGTGGTGACAGTAGAGTAAACGAAAATAAATGTAGGTAACGTTTCTGTGTTCCCGCTCAAAATAACTCCTCGGAGTTCTATTTAAATATTTAGGTTAGTATTGATAATAAGTAGGTATACTCCTTATCCTTATGTGATATTACACAAAGATCAGACTAATGAGAATTAAGGGTCAGTTCAAACTGGGAAGTTACGACGCGACACGACGCATATACACGACGCATATACACGACGCACATACATTTTGTACTACGAAGCTACGAAGTGATAGCCGGCTGAGCCAAGCGGCTACGCCGAGCGGATATCCGAGTTCTGCCACTGAAATGTCTATCTAGTTAATAAAGTTCTATATTGTATCGCGCGAAAAGTGCACGCCACATCGTGTCGCTTCGCCTCCCAGTGTGAAGTTAAAACACAAACAGTGTAAGTAAACCACAGAGAAAATAATTAAAAGATGAGAATAAATAAAATAAATAAATATTAATGAAATTGAATATGGCTCAATAGGAAATACAATATTTTGGTTTCTACTTTAACAGCTGTAACAGCTGTAAAGATGAAACAAAATATAATAAAGGATGTCCAAAAAAGGGTGTCCTACTTGAATTTTAAGAAATAATAGTGGACGGACAGGCATAGCTAAGATCGAAGATCTTCTTCAGCAGGCGAGAGACAGAAGAAAATTTGCGGAGCTGACGGCCAACCTTCAGTAAATAGGCTTCGCAAGAAGATGAAGAATAATAATAGGGGTTGCTCAGTCAACGAAACTTAACAACTTTCACCAGGAAATTCTTTCAGGAAATGAAAAAAATGACTTTCCCGTACTGCAATTGGAGTGTTATTATGAGCCATTTTTTTTTGGGTATTTCCGTATATTGTAAGTATTCCACACGTAATATCAGTGTCCATATTATAAGTTGAAAATAAAAAACTATTAAAATTAAACTGCAATGTGTGTATTATAAAATAAAAATAAAACAAGTAGGTTTTGGGACACCCTATATATGAAAAAGATCTTCTTGTGTAAAATATTATATAAGGCCTATTCCTCGAAGGCATTATTCTAGAGTTTATAAGGTATTGTTCGCATTTCCTCCAGCAAAATCCTGTTTACACTCTCTATAAACGTGTCTATATAAAACTCAATGTCCCGAAGCATTATTTGAATTTGAATAACAGTAAATATAAACGGGAGTATCCATGCTTACTCAATGGGCGCTTTTCCACTAGACGGCACGTCAACGGCAACGGCGACGGCACGGTACCGTCGACGATATCGTAGGTGAGTTAATGTATTAAAATCAATGAAATTATATGACACGCTTTTCCACTTGACGGCACGGCACCGTCACGGCATGTCATCGATTCCCATAGATATTGTCACGTGATCGTCGCCGTGCCGTCGCCGTTGCCGTTGACGTGACGTCTAGTGGAAAAGCGCCCAATGAATACGAAATTATATCGAAAAGGGTAGAACCTATTTCAGGATTAAGGACCATTGTACTTTAGTGAACAAAAGGTGTTTTTAACTGTCACATCAAATAGGATCCATGTTTTTAAAAAACGGTAAAAAATCAAGGCTTATATTTAAGTAGATTCACGGCCTTACCAGATAGGTGGCTACAAAATCTGATCTATATGTCGAATCAAATACAATGCTTTAGAATACCTTACACCTTATTAAAAACTCTGACCCCAGGGTTTCTCGGGTCGTTAGTCGATTCGAAAAATCTATTTGATGAGAAGATAGAATACCGTATACCTGCTACGGTACCTTACCTACTTTAGTACACAGCACACATAAAACATTACTCCATGATAAGTATGTATGATAAGATTATTATTAGATAGATATGTATGTCAGTATTTAATCTAAAAAAATAATTCATAATTTCACAGGTAGGTGGCCTTATTTCTAAGAGGAAATCTCTTCCAAGCAACCATGTAAAGGAAAACAACAATGTGTAGTCTGCCATTAGAAGGAACTAAAGTATATTTTATTTTTATTTTACACGAATTAAATGGATTGATAAGGTGATAATGATAACATAGATGATCTTTGATTCATTTATTGTTTTAAATTATGTAAGTCAAGGTTTAAACATTCAAAATATTTAGAAAAATAAGCGATAAAAATAACGTAACATCATCTGGTGATCGTGAAGTTTAATAACATCTCATACTATTTTATTATCGACTAGCTTTTGTTTTGCCTGCGGCTTCGCTCACGTTGAGTTTAAGTTCTAGGCCAAATCGGATACCTACGAACTGTATGTATACGAATCTAATACAGATGAGTGCACATGCACAAGCGCCCTTAAGGGTAGAAATACCAAAAACGGTGATACACGTATTCAATATTTTTTAGTTAGACCAAAAACGCAGATACACGTATTCAATATTTTTAATTTCTAAAAACCCTTTCTTAGCGGATGCCTACGTCATAATTACTATTTGCTGCGTGCCGAATTTCAGCTTGATCCGTTCAGCGCGTTCAGTTGTTTGAGCTGTACCTACGTTTTGTTAATCAGTGAGTCACCCAGTCAGTCAGTCACTTATGCCTTTTATACATTTAGATATGAAAACGTACCTACAACTAAAATATTTATCTTAGTGAACGACTATGCTAGCAATGTTATGAAAAAAGTCATCATATTCTTGAAACTGATAGTAAATCCTATTATTTTGACAGTAATGTCAACAATTTAAAAAACTATGACATTTACGATCAATTTAGGACACGATGTCCATCATCCTCGCACTGATATTATATTATAATAAAAACTGAACAAAAATATGCAAAAATATGATAAATGCGGAAGTATCTAGTCCGTTTGTCACTTCTCCAAGAAATACGTATTTCAAGTTTTTAGCAATAGACAAGCGTTTCATTCTATCGATCCTATGCATTATTGTCGACTATCAATGCAATCTTAAATGAAATATGAGCTTTAGACAACCTTGGGTGGTTACAGCCAGCCATCGTACTAATTTCGCTTTGCTCTATAAACTGTCTAACAGCGTGGCGGGTCTTAAAAATGTGCGATGAACGCACAAAAAAGCTAATTCTATAAAAACTACAAATCGTAGGTAATTTAAAAAACTATATTGTGATTGTAGATAAGCATAATACGGGTATTTTCCCGAAGGAACCGTGAAAGCGCTGCTTGTAGTTAAGGAGTAGTAAAGTTCAAAACAGTTTCACTTCCGGTTTTTTTAAGCATATCTACTTATTTAAATTGTAGGTACATAGTCTTTATAGGCTGATGTATATTTTTATGGATTTTTTCATTGATTCGTTTAGGAGGAGTAGGCTCGCAAAAACAACCATTTGCCGGCTATATTCCCCCAGGTAGAGCTTACTTACATGTTGGACTTTTAACATCTTTTCTGCTAAAAATATCATCCAATAAATCATGGGCGAGTCAAGATGACAGATAGCTACTGTTCCGTGAATCTGCGGGTAATACAGGAATCAATATGCGTAAAGTTTGTTTGCAAGTTTGGAAGCTATCAGAACTTATCCCGGAATTAATTCAACACTGCGTTATACTGCGATGCGACCTCGTCTGTGACAGGCGCACGTAATTTTAGACTTTGGCAGTTATTTATATTTTCTTTAATATACTATAATTATTATTGTATTAGAACGGATCTGAGCGCGGTTGGTTAAAATTGGTATTTTGAGATAAATACCTTTGCCCGACGTTTCGAAACGTTTCTCAAACATTTTTCAAGTAAATCTAAGGTTGTTAAAGTTCAAATCTTATTGTAGAGATATCACTCCTTTTTCGTTCGGCTTGAACTTGGTTGGACACAAGTACCTAGATCGATATGATATTATTCACTTAAGAAATAATTTCGATGCATATTTTGTTCATGAAAATCGTGCTAAAACCGGAGGTTGAAATTGCGCACTCCAATTTTACGCAAGTAATTTCTACCCCTTTATGAAATTGTGTAGGTACATTAAATTTAGTGAGCGCAACAGTAGGCTTTTCTACTCGTAATATTTAAGGAAAATGTTATTTTAATTAATTCTCCTTCAAGGGTATTTTCTTTCGCGGCACCCCACGCTTAAATACACGTGACATTTTATGTTTCTCTTGAGAGTCTTTTTTTGGTGTTTGAGTGATATTTAACATTTTATGCGTTGCCTGCTCGTCTTATTTTATTGAATACTCGATCTGAAGTGTAGGATTATCCATTAGGTGATATCACGATGGACACTGTAAAATTTACTTATTTTAAAAGAAATGCTTATAATTTATTATCACCCATTCTTATAGAAATTACTATCGCTCATCATAGAAATGCTTGTCACCCATCTATCATTAATCAATACTAAGTATAAAAGAAAGTCGCCCTCCGTGTCTATTATAAATAGGACAAGATTTCTAATTTCATATTATAAACTGGACATATTTCGCTTTCAGGTATGGGGCGTATTCCGCGATGTGCGTCGGTTCTGGCGAGTGAGCAGCAAGTGGTCTCGAGGAAAGAGATCAGACCCTGACGTGCACCCCGCAGCTCTGGGCCGTCCACTCTCCAGAGCTGCCTCCGATTCCTCTTCCGACCCTGAACCAGCGCCTGCGTCACCTTTCTGTAAGTATACTAGCTTCCTGACAGATTATCCATCATAGTTTAACCTGATGGGTGAGCAGCAAGGGACCCCTTAGAGAGAGCTGCGTCTGATTCCTCTTCTGACCCTGAACCAGCGCCTGCTTCACCTTTCTGTAAGTGTCCTGATAGTCTTCTTCTTCTTCATTCCGACTTCGTTTACTCCACTTCACCCTTTCTTCAGCATCTCCCTCCTCCATGTCCGCTTACGCGATCTCCAATCAGCACTTTTTCGACCTGCCGCCTTTGCTGCTGCGTGATCTCGAGCAGTTAGGTCTACACTACAGTAATCGTCATAATTTGAGCTGCTTGAATACTAGTACTGGGCCATTACTACCCAACAGATTATGCAAAAATGGTAATCAAATCTGAATTAAATTATTTTCTTTGTTGATGTTGCGGCACAGAATCTACGAATAAGTATATTTGTTGCGGTTTATGGGTTTTCGTTGTATAATATAATATATCTATTTTCCATACTGAAGGAAAACAGTGTCTCTGATCACGTCAATACCCTATATTTTTTTCATTGTATTTGACCTACTTTCGCTATACCACTCAACAAGCTATCGACATCTGAAAGAAAATATTGCAACATTTTACAAGCTTGGCCGTTTGAAGTTCTATTCATATATAAATTCCCTCTCAATCTCAATCGATACCAGACGCTTTAGGGTCGATTTTAGGAGTGAAACCAGAGAGGTTTTTAAAATAAAATATAATTGCGGAAAAACTCATCTAACTGTTCAACAACTTGGTAGTGGAAAACTAGACAGAAAACAAACGAATATTATAAATAACAAGGTACCTAAACCAATTCGGAAAATTTCTACTCTTTGTTGACGAGCGTCTATTAGTTCAGGGATTAAAGTTTCAATCAGGCAAACGGCAACTTAATTATTAATCCTGTCACTCAATTACAGTAAAGGTCGTTTAACAGGGTGAAAACACCCTTTGTTATTGCAGGTTTTGTTGTTTATGGTAAATTTTCTGAATATCCATAGTAGAGGTATAGATAGTTTGTAGATCTAGTGGTGCTGTGCGTAGTATTTTTTATTCTATTTAAGTAACATTTAATATCTACTTTTATCGAGGCCATCAATATTAGTTACAAGGATGTTTGACCAATTGGTATTAGTTAAAGGAAACTCCATGAAAACTAACTTTCGGCACTTTCGGTGACAAGACTAACATTTGTATTGCACGTTAATTTGATGACGGGAAACATCAACACCAAACAATATTTTTGTTGGACGATATGAAAACAGCCGGTATATTAAAAATGAGGAAGCTCTAAGGCCATGGCCATGATGTCACTTTATTTTAAATCAATGAAGATGATTTATTTTATGTTATATGTTTTTCAGACTGCTGGACCGAAGTGGAACTTAGCGAAGAAGGCGACGCGATTGGGGTGGTCCGGAGCGACTCCACCTCCTCATCTGGGAAGTCTGAAGTGGAAGAGTTCCGCGCACGAGCCAGCACCGACTCCCGTCTCCCCCCGCGCCCCCACAGACCGAGACATCCGCTAGCAGCCAGGCCCGCGCCTCTGCCCATGAGGAGAATGAGCGTGGCCATGAGAGGGAACAACACTAGCACTTACTGAGTGATCTTCGTCATGAACTCCAAAGACCAGCTGCGATTCTTACTTACCTCTACTTCATAACTTTGGCCAAGACGTCCTCTGACAGTCAACCCTGCGCCGCTGCCAGTGACGAGAATGAGCATAGCTATATGAGAGGGAACTAAGTATGAGAGGAAACATTATAACACTTACTGAGTGTTCCCTTTATTAGCTCCAACTATGGCCTTACTTCATCACTGGCATCCAGTTGTAACCAATGATAAACTAAAATGTAGTAAAATCCAAAACTGTTACCAGTGTATGTGTTACAACGAATGAAATAAAGTGTAGGTACACTTGTAAAGAGTGCGCTATACTATAATTATTATAAGTGTTGACTGTTGAGTGTAATATTGTTATACCTACTCTATTCACCAAAGATACCTATAATCGTAAAAATATGTGTATAAATGTGGTTATTTCGTACGAATTTTGTTTATTTTGCAGTGTAGTAGATTTCGTGAAAAACACATGTAACGACGGAACATAACATTTTATGTGCTATCGTATCTACGTTACGCGGTCAATTTTATCTTCTAACAAATGACTGCCCGCTTTATTTTATCCTATTTTTATTTATAGTTCAGTCTTTTTTGTATAGATTTAGATATTTATAGTGATATATGAATATGATATATACTGTTATTCAAGGCCGTTGCTACTACGTTTATTTGATTTACTAAAGTCTGTGATGTGATGCAGTAATGTGAAGTTTACTAGAAAATTATTTTGAAACAATTGTTTTAAAAAAAGAATTAATAGATGTAGATACCATATTACACAAAATATATCCGTGATCCAGAGACTGAAATATTATTCTAATACCCTAAAGTCAAATAAAATCGAAACTTACATTATTATGTATGGCCACATTTGACAGCTCTCCGCCAGCATCAGCATAAAGGAATAAATGTCAAATTAAAATGTTTTTGTAAAACTCATGCAGCATGCAGTAAGCGCGTACTTTTTCCGGGAAAGGCTCCATGGTGAATAAATACCCAAGAGCCATGCTGCTGATTGACATAACATGACCCTCTGAATAGTTGCGTTCACGTAGGAAGAAAAACTAATATAAAAATACTTTTGGGACACCCTGTAGTTATTATGAATTCCCATTTATTTGCTCACTTTTAATTTACGGTGATAAGAATATAATTAAATAATAAGTACATTTTAAATTAAATGTATCATAATGCAGTGTCTTAAGTATAAAGTACATTGTTGTAGGCTTAAGAATTAAAAGAAGCGAAAACCATAAATTTTATAATGAGAGCGTATTTGTAATTGAATTATGTATATTGTTGTGACCTGAGATTGTGACTGATTCAAATTTAGAAAAAAGAAATGGAATCCGGTTACTTTCACTAAAATAATGTCACTCAATTTTAATTTATTTTTCATTACAATTGCTGCTTGCTAAAGAAGATTACAATAAGAAACGTATTGATTGTTGTACGAAATAGAAAGAATTATGTAACACCTCTCACTTAAAAATAGATGCCTACTATAATTTGGCATGTATAAGATTTTTATTGTTTATTGTATGCTACACAAATGTTACCAAACCAGCTGTTAATAACGTATTTTTATAACGAATTTTATAAATATTATGGTTAAAAAGTCAGTTCATTCTTCTAAGACTCTACCTAACTTTTTATTCTTGTAGAAATTATTACTCGTATAAAAAAAAAACTATTCGTATAAAAAACGCAAATGTTACCGCAAAACGAACTACCTATTTAACTAAATAGTTTATTAAATGTTGTGTTATTTATTGGCTCTATGTTTTAATTTTTCTACACTACTAGCTAATATCTATATTAAATACAGTATAGCAACTAATATACAGACAGACCCTCGTGAAAACAGATTACTTCGCCAAGAATCGTGTACGTAGTGTCAAAACGAAGAAAATGACTAATTGGTATGGGAGGATAAAACAATTATTCGAACTTTATTAACGACAAAGGTTATTTTGTTTTGATTGATTCAATGCACTGGATATTTTCGAAAACCAAGGAATTTATATAACGATAGTACTTATTACGTTCATGGCCCAAACTTTCACCGCCTCGTCTTACTAGTCAAATGAACCCACCACACCACAAGTAGGTATTGTGCAGATATTTATATCTACATGTACTGTATGTAGGGTGTAAAAAAATTACTTTCCCATAAGCACAAAATTTTTTGACACAAAATATTATGTTATGTTAACCATACAAAATTGTAGGTAGATGGGGTGAGCACGTTTTTGTATGGAGAAGGCAAATTACTTCGTTCTTCGAGTTGAATGATAGCAGCAAACGATCTAACATTATTCTAGGAATATTCCATGTACATTACTGAAGATTCATAATCAATTAACTTAATCTTAATTAGTGTTTATGTTCATAATCGCTGAGAAAGTCGACTTATGACCCTAAACACCGTAATTAATTTGAATATCGGGCTCAATTCTAGATGCCAAAAGCTAAAGCTAAAATTAAAATCTACTTTTAATTTTAGCTTTAGCTTTTCAATTTTCAATAATATTTTATTGAAAAATGTCAGGAGATTTATACTCTATGGTTCTACGCTTTTTCCGCAAGATTTTGTATTTTACCCATGGCAGACAATGGTTTATCCACCGTCGTAATCTAAGATGAGTGATAATTATAAGACAACAAACCTTAAGGGGGCAACAGAGCAGAGGTGGCACCACTTTTCGTAATAAAATAATAGTATATCATATACAAACATTTTCATGAATATATTATGATTTGCCACAACATGAAGCAATTATTTTTCCATCAAGTCTCAATTTACACATTGCATCTAAGCTCTGCATTGCAAAAATGCTACAAGTAGGTAGCCTTTTAGCAGTCAACCAATACAAAGCTAAGATACTAAATATAAATTATGTTTATATTTTTATCGCCTGTAATGCGTCTCGTAATTATGATATCTACGGGTTATAAAATAAAGAATTACTTTATGTTGAGGCGAATCGTAAACATTATTAAAAATTATTGTATGTGAGATACAAATAATTTACTACGTAAAGTGGCGCCACCTCTGCTCTGTTTCGGACTCTTCTCTCGCGTCCGTCTACTCGATAATTCAATTTTACGATTATGTTCCTCAAAGTTCTTACTTCTTACTACGAGTATTAAATTGCTGTGCGTAAAGTCTAGAGTCGTAAATTCATTGATATACGAGCCATTGTTTCTTGGGAAAGGGACCTGAATGTTTTGGTGTCTTTCACAAAACGGATCTTAAATTAAATAGCCCGTTTCTCTGCCTACCTCGCGAAAGAATACAAACGTGATGTAGGTATGTAAGGTGTAAAAAATTGCTGACCACACCTAGGACAAAGATAATATAATATTAGATAGGTAACGCAATTCCTTTTATACTTTGGGTAAGCTTCTAGAAAGTAGTTCAGTTTCATGGATAGGTTCATACCCAAATGTGGTCAGCACTTTATTTTTCATCTTAAATGTATGTATGTTTGTTAGTCGATCACGTTCTGGCGCCGTGATGATCGTGAGAGCGGCTCGATTTGCGGCTGCGGCGTCTGCGCAGGGCCCTTGCAGGGCAGATTAGTGTAACGGGGTCGCGCCTGCGCCTGCGTCTAGCACAGCGTAATCGACGGCTATTTCTGGCCGAGATGCGATGCAGTGCGAATGCACCAGAACACCGGGATCCGGTTCTTGAATCACCCAGCTCCTGACTCACTGTTGTTTAGAAGTTTGAAATTCGTGTTAGTCATTCGTCTTCATCTTCAGGTAGTCCACAACAAGTGCTGCATCAATTTATTAATTGAATCATATTGTTTTTCTCAGCAGAATCGTATCCTTCATGTAATGGTTATGGTAGGAATCATCTGTTCTGTTAGTAGTTAGGTAGGTACGTAACAAGTGGTACATAGTAGTCAATATGCAGAAACTGAAATACTTAAACCTCACATAGTGCACATTTCGTCCGAATAATAGCAAATACTTGCCTCTAAATAATTTGACGATTTGATACCTACCTTTTAATTTAAACGAACATCCTTTTATTTAGAAAATTCCCTCGATTTTGAATTATCTCCCATAATAACGTCTATGGGAAATTTCATAAGTCTATGCGATAGTTCATAGGCTTAGAATAAATTAACTGAACGCTCATACCCAAGCTGGCTGGATACAGTATACACTATACATGGAACAAAAAAATGCTGACCAAACTTCAGGCCGTGAAAGTACCTATAAAACTAAACAACTTTCCCCAAGGAACATAATAGGTCGAAATATGAAAATAAAAATTGGCCCTCTTTTCATAACAAATAGTGTCAGCTTGTTTTGTATGGGAGTACAATTTTTTTTATATTTCGACCTATGTTTCATGGGGAAACTTGTTCAGTTTCATAGGGTACTTTTATAGCCTAAAGTTCGGTCAGCTATTTTTTTTACTCCCGGTATTCTGTGATACAGTCGCCGCCGGTGGTCGCAGTAATTTTAACCCGAATGGGCAATTCATGATTACGACTGTGAGAACCTGAGAAGGAACCTGTTCAGTTCACTGTACCTGACCTGCCTAACAACAGCAAAACTGACGTAACTTTTAGGCCCGTATTTATAATTAGCACTTGAGACTGACTGCAAGTTTGAGTTCGTATCAGAAATGTCATTTCAGTTCAAATCGGCCTGTCACATCCATACTTAATATTGCTCTCAATCCTGAGATCGCTTTATAAATACGATCCTTAATATAGGCGTGGATTAGGTGGGTAAAATGCGACTTTATACCTCAAGCTCTGCATAGAGTCAGGCACGTCTGACAAGGGGAACTACTAACACATTTTTGAAAAAGTGTTATGGCGACCCTTATATTTTACAAAATTATTTCGGCCCACGATTAACCCTAAACTATCCGATTCTACACGTAAATACAAACCTAAAATATATGGTACAAAATTTTTGTCTACGTGTAAAGCGTCACATTACTGAAATATTTTCATATTAAGATTGATTTTCCGAAATCTTTGATTTACGAAATATCTCGGATGACGCTTAAACCAAAAATCACTATTATTAATATTATAGTTTTTTTTTCACGCCCCTACCTTGCAGAGACCCCTACGTTGTATTGTTTGTCTGTATTTTGAGACACGTTTGATAAACGTTTAGTAGTTTAGTATTAGCATGGTATTAGTGGAAACGATCCAACGTAAAATTACCGAGATACATGGCGCATAATATTAAAGTATAATATTTCGCGGTTTTCCTTCACCACCACGGTTATTAATAACTAGTGACATAACCCTTGTAAATGATGAAAAAGTAGAACACTAAAAATAAAGTAGTTTAAAAAGCATTGAAATATCACAAAAGTAAGGAAAACATTTGTGATTTTTGCTAGGCGTTTTACGCTCTGCCTACCCTGTAAGGATAAAGGCTTGACTTTATGTATGTATGTGAATATAATTTTAGGAAGTTTTACCTGCGACTTACAAGGAAAGAAACAAACTTCTGGGAAAAGATTTATTAAAATCAATTTTATTTCATAGAAACCCTATATCTAGGACCTACATTTACAAAATATATACTCTTTTTAATTTTTAGCTATGTTTCACGTCATTTAAAAGAATGCATAGTATGATAAAGTAAGTTTTATAAGTATTAAAATCTAGTAACTCCCTGTATAACTAACTCTCGGCTAGCTACAGACAGAGGCCACGTGACTTTGTTTACTGCATCCAGAGCTAGGCTAGTGGTGCCGATTCCAATACAAAAACCATACCAATACCTTTCATTTTCTGTCTTGAGAGAACAGAAAAGGACGGCACTGTAGACTAATTTTGTTCCTGTCAGAGATACAATTCTTTCTAAAAATTAAAAGTTATATTTGGTCGATACCCTTCCACACCACGACATCCATAGATTCTTGATTTGACAGGATTATAATTAGTTCATCTGACATCTGTAGTGTTGTCCCTCTGTTCTCTCATGGCAGAAAATGCCAGATATGGTTTTATTTTAGTTAAATCGTGTTTCCATCGAATTAGCACCATTGTAGAGGTGCATGAATTGCTTGATGCACCAGCTTCGACTGCTCGACGTTTTATTGTTGGACCACGAGGCGATGCAGTTTCTACAGCGGGTTTCCTTCCAACCACCCTCTCGTCTCGAGTAAGTTTTTCGAGTTAGACCCGATCAACCCTGGTGTCAGAGTTGTTAAACCACCTACTAGACTACTATTTACCATGAAATGAACATACATACATACATAAAATCACGCCTTTATCCCTAATGGGCTAGGCAGAGCAAAAACGACCTAAATATAGGTCATTCCGCCACGTCTGACAAGTTTTGAGGGTTAATACAGATGTTGATTATGTATAAGTATTACTATAGTGACAGGTTGTCAGCCCAATGCATATATTGTAATATACTGAAACCCTCGATTCCCTTTGCTGATTTTTACAGCATGCACGAGAGGAGATGCAGCTAGCACATTCTATGTTTTTCTATCACTCCCAGTCCAGCATGGAAGTAATCCATGAAATGAAACCACAGTCTTTAAGGAAATTTGTGCTGAAATTTTTCCTTATTTTTCGCGAGTCAAACGTTCTTCAGGAAAAAAAATATTACTTTAATTTCATGTCCTCTCGAGTCTCTGAGCTGAGTCTGGCAAGGAAAAATTAAACATGCAGTCGCACAGATATCATCCTGGACATTGGGAGGAAAATGTTTTGGAAAAATAAAGCACCTAAATATAGACAGTTGGTGCCACGTGATCTAACTGATGCATGTAGGGTACTGGTGCATGTAGGGTACTGAGCAGCGTTTGACTGATCAACACTTTATTGCCCTACCACGAGGCGTGGACCGACAGCAGGAAAAAACAATACAAGAATAATACCTATCTTATTCTAAAAAAGTGATGAAAATAAAGTAAAAAAATATGATAATTTACTACCTACCTATAAACTAGTTACTCAATAAGATTTCGCAATGCTACCCAAATTCATCTCCCTAGCCTTTTCCCGTGTTTCACGGGGTCAGCTACCTTATCTAAGAAGTTGAACGATGATACTGCTTTATACACAGAGCGACTATCATCTGACCTCTGCAACCCATAAGGGAAACCACATCCAATTCTAGATTAGGCTTTTGCCAGGTTAGTGGCCAACCCAGCTATCAAAGTTTTTAAGCCCAAAATGCTTAGAAATAATGTCTGACATGGCTTAACGACTAATATCTACTATTAACCGGGACCAAAGGTTTACCGTGCCTACCGAAGCACATTACCCATTCATGGCATCCATGGCGATGGTTGCTTAATTTTTGTTATCGGAATAAATAAGTACTAAACACTTGACCACGAGCGCTTCTTAGCATCAGCATCATCATTCTCCTGCCCTTATCCCATTTTTTTGGGGTCGGCGCAGTATGTCTTCTTCTTCCATTCATCCCTGTCAGCCCGTCAGCCGTCAATTCAGCACTCACACCAGCTCTAGGCATATCATCTTTAACACAGTCCATCCATCTCTTCTTTGGTTGTCTCTCAACATATCCATCCACCTCCAAATTCATAACCCTTTTGCAGTACTACCCAAATTGTCACTTATTAAATTCGCATTTTTTTTAAAGTTCGGTTAGTTCGCCGCTTACCACATGAAATTCATTCATACATAACAGTCAACTTTGTGATAAACTTTGATAGCTACCTTACCTATATGTTATGTTGTTATGTTATATGTATTTATCATAATAAGTTAGAAAGTAGGCTTATTCTTGGTAAGATTATGCTCAATAATCGACTCTTTATAGTAGCTGCAATAAAGTAAAATTCAAAACAACAATAGTGCACTGTATTGAAGTTTCTGTCTGTACTAAACAAATGTTGCAATTTGAAGCCGTGGTGGTCATTGTGCGATTACAGCTCGTAGCAGCGCGTTGAAACAAATGACTCCCTGGCCACTATACATGCGTGTACGCACACTCGGCACAATACGCCCATTTTACGGATTTACTGCCACCGATTTAGCTCAAACGGTCTCTGCAGATGACTTCCAGTCATAACATCGTAAACGGACTCTCCGAGCCTATGATGTCTGGGGTTTGCGCTGGACTCACAAATTAAAGGAGTTTAACGATAGTTCGCGGTACACGCTTTTGAAATTGGATACTTTTGTATTCTGCAGACAAATATTTTACACACCTTGTCATGTAAACTTGAATGTAGCAGAAAGTTTCAGCTAAAAAGCCACGTAACTACGACACCAAATCAATACTTTTCATTACCTAGTCCACGAGTTCCGTCACGTCAATACAGAAAGTAAAATTTAAATTCTAAATCAGCAAGTAATTAACAGCTAGCTTATCTTGAACAAGAGGATGTTACAAAACAATATAATAAACAAATTACTATACTTAAACAATTAAAGGGTGCAGAGGTCAGACGGAAATCAGAGGTCGCTGGTGTGCTATTTCCATCACTTCATCTTAATTGGGAGTTGTTTATTTGATGTTAACACGATATCTAACCTTGTCTGTCACGTTGCAGATTATGGCCATCCATCTTGCGTGCATTTTGTTGTATTCTGTAAATATAAAATAATCCTCCCAACCGATTTTCGGTGACTGTGGCCAAACTGGCCAATGTACCATCTACGCAGGATTTAGTTTTTAGTGCCCGAGTGTTTGCGCAACACACAAGTGCACTCTCTATTCCTTGCAGTCTCTAAGTCTTATTTTGACGGGGCAGACTGATTGACACGAACAGAGAGAGATCAAGCTTTAGAGTATCAATAGGTAGCAGGTAGGTACAATCAGGTGATGAGCCTGAAAATGTCCTAACCAAACTAGAAACAACAACACAAAGTCGTCGTCTTCCACCGGGAATCGAACCAGGCACCTCCGGATCGAGAGCCCATGGCTCAGACCACTACACCAAATAAGTAGATTTCTCGCGTGCCAATTCGGGCACGGAATCAGGACAAGCGTTTGATACAGTTTGATACGGCCCGACGGATGGCGGGTCATCTCTATGCAACAATGCCCTACTAGCCTACTTTAATCTGAAGGTAGATTTATTTTATTAGTTATTATTTATTATTTAGGTAGAGCATCCCCAAATTACAATACTTGAAAATCCAGTTTGAAAACTTATTTAGGTATAACAGGAGAATCTATTTATGAAATGCAAATTATAAATAGTCATAATATTAATTACCAACGTATTATTCTTAGGTACTTGTCGGACAAGTCTGCTAGTTCTGCCTCGTGACGCATGTCAAAGACATTTCTAGCTTATTCTTAGATCTCTAAGGGCCTTTTTATTGGACCCTACTTATTTGACGTTTGTAATATTTTGTGTTTGTAATCTGTAAGGTCGTAATTTTAATTAGTAGGTTCAGTAAAGATATGCAGCAGCAGCACCAATGTATTTTAAGGAAATACTGGCCTGATTTCTTTTACGGTAACATTTGGTGCTTAATCGTTACTAATAAAAAATAATGCTTTAAATAGACTTAGATATAGTTTTTTTTAGATAATCATTGCCGAAGCAACGATTACAATAGTATTAAGGAGATGCAGCCAACTATAGTGCTAAGTGTAAAAAAATACAATAACATTCGTACCTCTAGGAATCAAACTCACGTTGAGGTCCATAACTTTGATAAGGTATAAATAGAGATCCCCAAACGGGTCTGGAAGCTCAGGCGCCGACCAGCTGTCAGCTTTCAAGCTTATCGGCGTAATTAAATACACATCACGTCGAGGTATACAGGATGTTGTAGTTTTTTACTGCAAAACATTTAAGAGTGTGTTCCACTCAACAGATTGACCGCAACTTTTGGCAACAGCCTGGAGGGAACGAAGAAGCAGGGGAATATAATATGGAACTCGGAATCGAGAGCCCGAGGTTCAGACCGAGACCACAGAGACAGCATCTCTGGAAGCCAGACGTCAGTTTCATCAGTAGAGCCAACCATCTTGGCAAAAACTAGTTCTTCCTTTACACCTTGTATAACTCATCAGACTCTTACCAGTGATAACAGGACGTTTACACATTCGGTGCAAATACATGAGTTTAATTAGTAAATTATTATGTTACCAACTGATTAAATTATATCACGTAACAACTATAGGTAACGTAGAAAGTTTAATGAGGTTCAAAATGCGGTTTGATTAGACATAACAACATTCCTTATGATGAACACGTGTTTAAAGATTAAAATTACTTTATTTACCTTATGTCTAGGTGTTTGAGTCATTCTTGTGATGTTACATAAATCGCAATCTATTGAATATTTTTTGTTTAATTTAATCACATATTTTTAAACATCAAGCAAGATTTGTAGCATCCTTAAAGGATATTAAGTATTAATCGTTACTGAAAAGTGACTTAAAGGAGAGGTAGGACTAAAGAACAGGTAGTACTCATAATGAGTATTAAAATACATTAATTTATTTATTTGTTTTTCCTTTCCTTTTGTATTGTTATTATTTACTGTGACCATTTAATCCAATCAAAAACATAATATGTAAAGTTCTGCCAAGCCTCGCGGTCTTTCAGACGTAAACAGTAGTAAGATCAAATGGTGAGGCAAGTCAATTCTGTCTGTTCTCATTGGCGGTCATTTCATTCACTGATCTCAGTAGTCTCTATATTTTTAGTTAAACTACACTGCTGACTTGGCAATTACGCAGCTTAAAAAAAAACAAGCCTAGATAAAAAAATGATACGAATAGAAATACAATTTTACTATATTGTTTAAAAGAAGTTTTTGAAGTTTAGTTAGACCTCACAAGCTTACTATCGCATAAATTTGGGCCTTCTGCGTTTTATGAGTTCTGAAATATTAGGGGGTCAAAAGTGCTCTGAAGTGGTTCGAGAAAGGATGGTACGGCCATGCCCGCAATCTCGACTTGGCGGAGGCTCTCCGTGCCTCTAGATATTGCATTAATTATTTATGAATGTGAGGTGCTTTGCTAAAGTGTTGAGTAGAGTATACTGCATACAGGCCTCCAGACAGAAAACAATGTTTGACACACTTAAACTGCAATCAATTCTCATTAGCACCGAGGGCTTCATCCGTCAATTAATTGTCACCTTGTTTGTAAATAGCATTACTATATCGAGCTACTATCGGAGCAAATCGCAAAGAATCTAGTATTTATAGTCGAAGTCGTTGACTCCATGCCGCCGTCTGCCGCCGCTGTCACTGCCCCGGCAGATTCCACCCAGGCCTGTTTACATTCTCCTGCCCTATTCAATTGCACCTTTGGTCGGCAGGTTAGTGACTTTAGTGACCAGGTCCTTGCACGCCGCTCATAACAAATATGACCACTGTTTACAATGGCGCGATCGGCGCGCGCTTCCCGCCCCGATACATCTCGACCGACCGCACTAGCTATTCGCTTTTTATTGCAGATTAAATTATTGAGTGCAGATTACGGCGGCTCGAGTGTACTTTTAACTATCGGCATGATTGCGAGTAGAAACTTAGAAAGTCAGCTTCTTACCTACATAGCTTATAGATGAGAGAAGTTTTATTTCTCTTGGAAAAGTACTTAATTATCTAATCCCGGCAGGTTTAAACGGCGAGCAGTAACATTGTAAACAGACATAAGTATTGTGCACGTGCAATATTTTCATAACTGACTAGGTACTTGGTACTGGGAAAACGATTCATGTGCGGAGACAAATATAGCCCGTTGCACTCTGCTTTATTAACAAATAAAAGACAATTGGTCCCGGAAACTGCGAGATGTCCGTGAGCTTCACAAACATCCTCTTCGCGGCCTAAGCAGCGCTACAGGGTGATCAAATAACGACAATCATAAAACATTTTACTTATTTACCGGGTCACTCGCGATAAGTTTTAGTGGTAAAAACATAGGGAATTCACCTATTTATCCCGACGTTTCGACTTGGTTGCATGAGTCATAAAACATATAAAACTATTGTAAAACGATATAATTTTAAAACGCAACAAAAATAGAGCGAATTTCACTTTAATAGGTCTACGGTTTTTTTGGAGTTCCGTAGCGCTTCGTAGCAATCTGCTACGACATTACGTAACTTTGTAGAACGCGTGACAAAGATAAATTGGAATTAAGTTTGGAAATTTTAACCGCAGAAAAAATAATATTTTCTTTAATACTTTTGTATAGTCCTATTTCTAGTACCAACATCAACTTAGGCGTAAAATACGGAAACTTTAACTTTCTATCTAGTAGGTAAAGTTTAAACGTTTTAAGTATGTTGAAGGTGTAAAAACATTTTACGTCGTGGTTCACGCAGTATAATACATTACCTATTATACTTAATATTGGTTGCTAAGTTGGCTTTAGTAAGTTCTGTCCGGCCGAAAACCAGCAGCGTTGACTGTAGCACATGCTGAGCTGGATAATGGATATACCTTTTCTTTTTTCTTCTATGTAGCTACGACAGACGCCGAAGTTTGTTGTGATGTTGCGGGGGGTGGGGGGATGCGGATTGCGTGGCGGGGGGACGAGGGGCGTGTCGCAGAGATTGCGCGCGCGCCGCGGACGCCCATCGCGCCGTGCGGTTAAAAGCGTGCGCGTGCGTCGCTTGCTGCCAGTGATCCTGCCGGCTAGCGCGCCCGAGCGTACAACACCTTCGCGACGCGACAGACTCCCGCGCACTCCACGCGACAAGACTAACTCCCGCGATACACCACCAAAATCGCCTGATTCACCGGCAAACTACCGAAGACACACTTGTGTTTATTTACTGCAATATTGGTAAGTTATTCGGTTTTTCAATTTCATTTGAAATATTTTTCGCTCAATTTTTTTTAATTATTGGCATTTGTATTTTTATTTCGTTCTAAATATTGTTTGCTATAATTTTTAAGAAAATTAATTTATATTTAATCTTTATTCTGTAATATAATTTATGTAGTATATAAACTAATTTTAGTTTTCAAGTAATGTTAATTTCACCGCATGCCATATATATCTTATATCTTTAGAAAGTGTTTCAGTAACAATAAAGGAGCACATAAAATTCTATAAAAAATGCTTTCTATGCTAAAAAAATTATCCCAATTCAAATTCTCTAATTGAATGGGTCATATTAAATAACTTTAAATATTTTAAGGGTGTGTTGTGTTCTAATTATGTAACTAAACTAAACAACCCATTTTTGGACCAAACTTATTTTTCATATTCATAGGAAATATACAAAATGAAGTTGTTCTGTTTCATGAGAAGAACAAACATTTATCAAACTATTTGGACTCGGTCAGAAATATTACACATAGGATAAGTTCAGCTTTGTAGCACTCACTACAGTAGTGCAGTACCTGTGCAGTACTGAAAATACGTTCAAAAACTATCAAGGTCAAGTTAAGGGGCGTAAAAATCACATACAATACAAATCATGCTCTACTTTACCAAGTAGACAGGGCGGTAAACCCCATACTTATTTTAAAAATTGGTCCAGTCCAGACACGACCAAATAATTATATGCTTCTAAAACTACTCGCGGCAAGAACGAACAATAACCTATTCACAAAATTAGACTGGCTGTATAAAATCTAAGAACTAAGTCCATCTTTTTTAAAACATGAAAATAAACAAGCTAAAAGTTACACACTAGAGTGGGATTTGAACCCACGATCTTCGGCGTACCGTGCCAAAGCTGTAATCAACTGATCCACCAAGTGATTCAATCCACCTAGTGAAACTTGTAGTTTGACTGAAACAAAAATTGTCAGCGACATCTTCTATTCTTAATAATATTGAAAACACGAACTCAAGTCTATCCTTTCAAATCCTTCCTCATACAAGCAAATCGTTTCGCTTAAAAGGAGACTCCAACCTCACTTTATGTAAACTAGGATTAAGTTACTGAAATAAATAATTTTGAATTTTTTAACTATTTTTTTTTAATGGAAATTATGCATAATAGGAGCAAAATGATCACATCCCTGTAAAACACAACAGCCATGGAATTAATATCACAATATTCTTTATAAACTTTGAACATAAAGCGAAAAACAATCTCTTACTTTAAAGAAATAACTAATTAGTGCGTATCACCCGTTTGTTACTGTTATTATGCTAAAAATAAGGTTACGATGTAGTTAAGGAAATAAGGATGCAAACAACACAACGTGTAATTGTTTATGTTTATGTTTACATTGAGAATCTAGAAATATCCCGAACATTTCACAGCAGCGAGGACGAACTAATTATCTTAATTGTAGACTTATCTAGACAACATGATTCGTTACTAAGCGCTATTTCTAACACTAGACGCTCTATCTTGCAGACTACTATACAAACACACTAAATCCACTCACGCATTATGTGTTGTATGATTTTGAAGTAAAATATATTTTATTCCAACTTTTTTGTTTTTAAGATGTCTCGGTGCACTATAAAATCAGTACAACTACTTACTTAACCCCTAATCTTATTATGATAAAATAAAATAAAAGCAAAACGATTTTATTAATAAGAACCACATGCGAACTCTTATGTTTTAAAAATACATAATTGGACGCCAATATTTTTTTATTAATTTTTATAGAGTTAAAGATCTTGTCCATAAGTATCTTGTCTTTGGATTATCTAATTTAAACTTTAGAAAAAACCTAATGGACTTAAATTAAATCGCTTATTTATTTTTAGTTGTTCTCTAAAAACGCATATGTTAAAAGAAAAAAAAAATATCGGTCACTGGTTATTCATTACACGTGTATAGTAAGAGATTTAGGAACTTGTGACCCCAGGGTCAAGGGGGTCAACTCACACAACGGATGAATAAATAGAAATTAATTAACACTTTTAATCATAAATAACTATAAGCATTACCAGAAAATTTTCTCATAAAAATTTAGCTTACAGCTCTGTGACAAGGAAGATAGCGTCGTATTATTTTTTATACACAAAAACCTTAAACAATAAACAAGAGTATTCGAAGAAAAAAAGAACTAAATAGGTAGAAAGGTGCAAAATCCAGTGCTAACCCGTTCCCACCATCTTAGGTATCACAATTAACTGCGGGACTGGCTTTACGAGCGGCGGCGCTCTTAAGGCTCTATAAATTGAGCTCCGAGATGATGCGAGGATTTCTTAGAAATGCGAAACGAAATGCAAAGCTTTTTATTTTAGAGCCTAAGATAATAACTACTTTTTATTTTGATAGGATTCCGTACCTCAAAAAAAAAAAAAAGGAACCCTTATAGGATCAAATAGAGTCTTTTTATTTTAGAATTCGGTTCCCTTTCAAGTTTTTCGTTGTAGTGTGACTTTTGGAAATATGCACATATTACCCTGTCATAGGTATAGGTATTTTATTGCCTCTACTACAGTTTTGAGTCGAGTGCAACAGTAAAGCCTGTAAAAACATAAATCAAATTCTCACCTGCCTAGACAGTACAATAGGTGCTCGTGCACTCTTACTGAATTTATAGACCACATTATATCATAGGCAACCTAACAAACCTGTGACCTAACCTAGCCGGTAAAAATAGCTAGAACAGATGTCGTGTGCCTAAACATGGAAGCCACTGACCCGCCGGACAATTGGAGAGTCCGCCGGTACACTTGACCCCGCAAACTCTAAATTGCGTTGTGTTACCTCTCGTCTGTCCCCAGCAACGTCCACCTTGTTGCCAAGGGACCTACCACAGACATAAGGGCATAGATACAGCAAATTACGCGATCGCTGTATGAAACCAAGCGCGCCAATCTTTGATCTGCCTATTATGACGTTACCAGTGTGGAGGAAACGTCTCCGTTTACTGGGCTATTCACATAAGAGGTGATTTTATATTTTTCAACGGCACAATTATGCATTGTTCGACGCTCGTATTTTGGTCTAACGTCTAGGTAGTATCGGTACGATAACGGTCGGGCGCCGACTGAAGCAAAGTGACGCATAGGTGTTTTTAGCTCGCGACGTACGTACACTTACGGTATCTATGCCTATCATGTCTGTGAGGGCTGCGCACGCGACGACGACGCTTACAACATTGTTGCAAACGCGTTTTGCGACTCTACATTTTTAACTTTAATTGGTAGGTAATATTCTAGTAAATCTAGTTAATCCGAGATTGTAGGACAGAGATATGTCGTTAAACATTTTCGCGAAGTTTATCCCGTTAAATTGAGACATTTTACTGGTGACATGACAGATACCTAACGATACCTAGAGAATATTTGTCATCATCATCATTCATCAATTTACAAAAGCCAAAAATTAATTTTAAAAATAATTTCAAGGAAAAACCTTCACTAAACTTTTGCTTTTGCTGGTATCACAGTATAATTATTATATTAGTCAAAAATAAATCTTAGAGTAGTTAATTTGTAAGTATGTTGCTGTTGCTGATAGTAGAACTTGTGGCTAAAAGGATTGCAGTTTTCTATTATATTATACTGTGCTGGAATGCTTGCAATGCCAGTTTACAGTATTGAGTAAGATATGAGACAGAATAATACAGAGTTGTAATTTTCAACTCTCTGCAATTTTCGCTGTGAGTAACTAATTATTGTGTCTTGTAGGTGTGCATTAGGTTAACAAGTTACAACAAAGTAGCGCCTTAGCCTAGTCACAACCAGCGTTTATTATTAAATCACAAGTACTTCCTAGCCTTTTTCCCGTATTTCACGGGGTCGGCTACCCAATATAGGGGATTGACCTCCGCAACCCAGAAGGGAAACCAGACCCAATCCTAGATTAGGTTAACACAACCTTTGAATTTCTTCGTAGGTGTGTGCAGGTTTCCTCACGATGTTTTCCTTAAGCGCCGAATAAACGTACATATGAAATTCGAAAACCGAAAAACACATTGGTACGTGGTGAGATTCGAACACATTCGCACAGAAAGCCGCGGCCCTATCCACTACACCATCCGGGCTTCAAATCATTACAGAAAATTACACTCGTGAAGCTAAATCTATACTTAGCATCAGAACTCAAGACTATCTGACTGATTACGAAACCTGATACCAGCATACAAAATGGACTTTGAAAGCCAGGCAAAGTATCAAAACCTGATCGGTCTGATTTTCAAGGTGAATAAGTTTGTCAAGTCCACTTATTCCAAAGTAGGACAGTTATGCATGTCGTTAGGATCGGGTGTCGCGTCTACTAAGAATGATAGGGCTATAACTACCGGAGGGGAAGGGGATTGCATTAAAATAGCACAGATGTATGTATGTAGAGATGCAGAGATCGCCCCCGTCACTGGTGCAGGGTCCGCGGGCAAACAACAACGTATTTAGCAAAGCAGTACCGATCCGGTCGTAGATACAACTTATGTTTCGTCTTGTCACTTTCTAATAATAAATAACAAAGAGATACATCAACAGCAGATTTTAGTCCTGTCAAAGTGAAATAATACTTTCGTTAAATAAGACGGCATGATGAGTGAGATGTCTTTTTAAGCACTATACGTCTCTTTAACCGGATTATAATCTAATCAGCTGTTGATCTTCTATCTCTTTATTATTCTTTCAGAAAGTGAGAGGACTAAACTTAAAAAAGTTAGGTTGTGTTTACGACAGATTCGGCACCAGTAGCAATGTTGGGATTGCACTAAAATAGCACAACAGATGCAAAGATGCAGGGATCGCCCCCGTCCCTGGTGCAGGGTCCGATCCGCGGGTCCGATGTAAACAATACGTTTAGCAGAGCAGTGGCAAGGCTGCAGCGACTGAGACTCGTGTAGTTAACCAATCGAGTGCGGGAGCACAGGACTTGGGACGCGCGGGGCAGACCTGTAGGGCTACCCACTTTCTTTTTTCACTATTATTTAGGCTGCTATTATGCCGAGTGGATTGTTGGGAAGGATGAGATGATCCGATGAACTGTGGTGTCAGTTTTAGGTCTCTGAAATATTATAGTTTGTGTAACGATTATTTCTACTTATGTGAAAGAATACAATGACAATAAGGGCCACTACATAATTATTCTGTTTTATGCGATATAATATTATTTAACGTAGGTATTTTGTCAAGATACAATTTGGACCGCTGAGCAAACGAAGTAGTATTAGTATAATTACGGTACACGTACACGGCCATAAAAATTGGACATCGGCTAAGTTCGGCTTTGTAGAGCGGTTATCTCGATGACGCATTAGTGTTTGTAGAAGTCGATGTGCAATTTACCGCTTACTACTGTATGTTCTTCTTCCATGCTGGACTGGGAGCGAGAACGATAGAAAAACATAGAGTACTGTATGTATGTTGGCAACCCTATACTAACGTGCGCACGCGCCATGCGTGTGATTGCGCACAGCTACTCGCAGTGCGGCAAGCAAGACTCGCGATCAATCGCTATTCGGATCTTTAAACTGCTAACATACAGACTGACTGCTATTTTTCAAATATTGAACTTAAGTTACTTTTGGGTTAATGTGATGAAACTGCAGAAACCCATGATCGATATTTTTTTTCGAAAGAAAGATGTTTTCTGACGATACACACAAGTCACTGCAATGATGAGGGAGATCACAAGCCAATCAGGCTCGGGAGGATGGAGGTACTTATCTATAATATTTTACAGACCTATTAAATCCTAGACTTAAAGTGCGCTGCAGAATCTATCGTCTAAAAATAGATGTAGGCTATTTCTGTACTCCTTCTCCGTGGCAAAAGTGGTCAAGATGGGCTACGCGTGTAGTTTATGACAGTCGGTCGCGATGTGGTATAGAAACAGTGTACAGGGTGGACAGAAGTACTCTACTGGTTTAAGAGTTGCTTCAAAACTTGTATTCGCAGCTTGACCAAGCGTTTTTATTATAATCAGTCAGAGAGACTTTCTAACTAAGTACAGGTTGGCAGATAATTTGTTCGAGATACCGGTCCTGTTTTTGGTATTTTGAAGCAAAGATTCCTTCATCAGGCTTTCAATTTTAATTAGGATTTCCGTATATGAAGTTATTCTGTCCAATACAAAGTACTACGTGTCTTAATGTGGATGGTTTTTAACACCTTGTATATGTGTAGAGTATAGCGATAGCCTGGGTTTACACACTTCGCTCTCGGCTTCAGTCTCAAGTTACATATTACGATCATACACATCAGCTGGGCACATACGTTTACTACTTATTTTACTTTACACAGTCAGTAAGAAGAGAAACATTGGAAATGAAAACATTTTAATCAAATACAGACAGAAATTAATCCTTTCAAACATGACCATAACGATGTTATTATAAATATTATTTTAAAGCTTATTTCTTTATAATATAAACATGAAACGCATGAAACTGCGTTGAAATATCGAGGTAACAATAAACATAATCGCGGTAATAATCCCGTTCAAAATAATTTTATATCTTTGGTAAAAAAGCACTACTCGTTTATTACCTACGCGAAATATATAAATTACAGTAAATCTACCGTATTATCTGATATTAGAGCTCTTATATTAAAGCACCTATAACCAGATTTGCAAGTGGTGGTACCTATAATACCCGTCTATTAACACCCTTCTAGGAAACGACCGGATTAATAATTAAGTGCCTTTACGGTAGCTAACCGTCTCATTCTATATCGACGACATTTTAAATACCCACCTATATGTATAATGGACAAGACTCCTAGGTTCGAATATCACGTTATAACATACCGTATATTAGTGTTTAGATCATGTAGATTACCCTAGTTTTTATTTCAGCTCGATACATGCAGTATTTCCAGAGATATGACCGCGAGAAGTTAATGCATCTTTTTTCAATTTCTGAAATTACGGGTGCTCGCGGTGTCGCCGATGTGACGTCATCTTTAAACGTGCCGCGGCGGCGAACTGTGAAAGCGGCGTATGCAGTACTGTGGTTTTATTGCGTTATATTTGTTTCACGCATAGAAATATTAATTTTCACGCAAATATTTTGTTATTCTGAGTTGTGAACTGCCTCTGTGGTCTAGTAGTCCTGCTCCCGAATGTCTACTAAGCTCTCAATCCGCAGGTCGTGTATTCGATTCCCACGGGGGGATCATAAAGTTGATATATGTTAATTTATTACTTTGTAGGAATTTTCTCAGTTTGGTTATGACGTTATAGGCTGCATCACCTGACGTAAAATAAAAAAATCCGCTCCTCGGAAGGCACGTTAAGGTGGCAGGCCCGATCGTTGTCTTTGATAGTGGTAGTTACACAAACCATGATAGAGGCATATTATGTGAACTATTTAGGCGGTTTAAAAACTCTGTCATAAGGTTTTATCATAGTTGTAAACCTCTGACATCAGTGTTCATCATAGTTTTTAACCTCTGACATGTAATTTTTGAGACTAAGGCTCGTATTTATAAAGCGATCTCAAGATTGAGAGCAATATTGAGTGCGGATTTGACAGGTAATTTTGTACTGGAATGACATTTCTGATACGAACTCAAACTCGCTGTCACTCTTGAGAGCTGATTATAAATACCGGCCTTAGTTATTTTTTCAAGATGGTGATCATACTAAAAAATCTCGTTTAAAGTATATTTAGTAGTCCCGTCTAACAACCCCGGCACGCGGGCTGCTACATTAAGTAGCTTTAAAATATTAATAAGTCCTATGACGGCAGGCAATCGCCTTCCCGAATAACATTCAAAAAATAAAAAATATTTGCGGATCGCCGTAATTTTTTTGGATTAAAATATATAGGTACCTTTCGCAGATATAGATTAAAGACAACGATCGGGACTGCCACCTTAACGTGCTTTCGAGGCGAGGAATCTTTCATTTTACTATACAGGGTGTAAAAAAAGTAGGTACTAATTATATTCCTTTAAACCACATGTTCTATTAATGATACCAAACAACTTTCCCAAAGCACAAAAATTTTAGCTCGAATATTTTTTTTGGCTTTTCCATACAAAGATGCTCTCCGGGATCTGCAGTTTTGTATGGAAAAGGCAATTTTTTCTTCGAGCGAAAGTTTTTGTGAAACTTTGGGAAAGTTGTTTGGTATCATTAGTAGAACATGTGGTTTAGTTTAAAGGAACCTAGTACTTTTTTTACACCCTGTATAATATCAGGTGATGATGCTGCAGCCCTACAATGTCCTAATCAACTGAGGAAAACTCACAAAATAGTACATTGACAAATATCAACTTTCGCGATTTAAACTTCTATACATACTTTACTAGTACTACGTAGTGCACCGCGTTTAAAGATGACGTCACTGCGAGCGATTGAATATTGGGCCGTCTGCCACTCTCTTCGTGCGGAAGAGCTCACTTTGAGCTTTAATATCTCAGTCATTAATAAAGATATTAAAAAACTAAAAACAGAATAATTTTCCTAATTTTTTGGAGAATTTTTCCAGATAATAAAAAAAAATAAGGAGCAAGGTCCATTGTATAGATTAAGTTGATCAAATTACAAACAAGTAAACTTAGCTTAAATTGCATAAATAGAATCATTATTGATGATAATACTTTTATTTTGAATTCAATTGTTTATATCAGACCTATCAGTTAATCGACCATGTTAAAAAAACAGCTTCGCGTGTCCGTTAAAAACAGCCCGTTCAATTTAAATCATATTTTCATCATCCCACCTAAACTAGAACTTCTTCGCCCAAGCAAACAAACAAACCATCCAATGCATTATTTAATCTATGCGATTACAAGATAGCCGTTACGAAAGGATATAATGTAGCACCCACCCTATGCTATTCTCGGAGTAGCACTTAAGGAAAGGAAGCCACTGATTTGCACTTTTTTATGAACGAGGAAGGTGATTTCGTCATCATTCTGATAGGCCTTTTATAAGCTTATTGTATTTAATCGTGAATCAAGGACTTTTTTTGTATTGTTTAATTAAAGTGATTGATAAATAAGTCAAGGACAATTGGAGAAAATTGCAAATTTATTCGCAAAACCAAATCTTAAATTTAACAAGGTCTAGCCGAGGACCTAACTTCAAATTTAACCACAAGACCTTAAAATATATTACAATCCTCGCGATTTTGTAATTTAGATGAATATTAAGATTTACGTATGACTACATGCTGAAACATCAGTGGTCGCCATCTTGATTTATAATAACGATAACATCAACTTTATTGTTTTAAGTACCGAGAAGAGCATGACATACTCGTACCTCGTGCCACATCACTTTCAGATGAAGTACCTACGAGTACGACTCGCATGCAGGCATCTTGCAAGTTTGATCTGTTGAAATTAAATAAATGGAACGTTTATACCCGACTGCGGTTTAAATTAGCTATAATATAATTCGCAGAACCTGACTCGACATGATTCAGAAATAATGCGAAGCCCCTGGCGTTTGCTCATGATAGTTGAAAAATAAGTTTACAGAATATCGGTTGGCTATTGGTTTGATCAATAATTTTTGCATCGCATTATAAGAGGTAAAGTCATTGTACACCTTGTAAGATGTAACGCTCGGTTATTTTATTGTTTCACTAGTTATATTATGTTTTGCAGTTTGAGTGGTTAACGAACCGCTAAATTCAAACATTATTATTGTGATTCATTCATCACCACTAGAGATAAGTTGTAAAATATCTCACAACAAGCTTATTTGGCCCAAGGAGAGCTGTAGCTTTATATATAGACACGATATCAAATGTTTACAATGTTTAAGTAGTAACATTAGTAAACAACGTGTACTTGTATTTACCGGTCACGCCAACCGGATTCACACCTTAACTTTTTATTTCTTGAACTTTGTTGCGAAAGATTGGATAATAATATCTCGAACTACAAAGTACAAACCGATACCCCGCCCCGCAACGTGGCAAAGAAATATACCGAATCGTAGAGTTATTTGATGCATACGATCGGAATTGGAAAAAATCAGTATTGCATTTCAATATTGAAAGAAAATGCATTTAGGAAATGAAAGGTGCCGCCCAAAATACTGGTGTCAAATTACACCCTTCGGTATTATAAAAGCGAAATCCCTACTCGGGTTACTTATATTCAGTGGTCACCTTATCCGACCGTGTACGTGCTAAAACGACTCCTACTGAACTCTGGGTAAAAAATCTTTTAAAAAGTCTTTTAAAGTTGCGTTTTATCTTCTCTAAAAATAGCCTGATTTAATCATGCGTTCACAAGTGCAAAATAATAATACATGGAAACTGTATAATATCTGGATTCATCGATATGATAACTAGGAAAACAATCATTCCGCATAGCACTTCTCGCTAATAAACCAATAAAGAACCACCTTTATTGGATGAATGCGGATTATGTCCAGTAGAATTCCACGAAAACTGTTTCAAAACAAACATGAGGGATGCTAAAATTTCCTTGACAAAAATCTAACAAAATCCAACGCTGCATAATTATTGTGACCCCGCCCCGTAAGACGTACCTACCTAAATTTCAAGATTTGCAAAACAACAAAAATAAAATGAAAACATTAAGGATGTAATTTTTTAACGGAATAGGTACATCGTATGCTCAAGTTTCGTCCAGGGTTCAACTGTCGCAAGTTTACATCTATAATTACATTATAGGGCAGGTACAATAAATACAAAAATACCACAACAACACGATCACACTCATGCCCCCCACTAGGATTCCCTGTACAGGGGTGCCATGAACAGAAAAAACCACAAAGAACACCCAGAGGGTCCCAGACCCAGAAACAGATATTTAAATTCATCATTCAAAAATCTGCCCGGCCGGGGATCAAACCGGGGACCCTCAGCATAGCAGGCAGATACACTGCCAACTAGGTTATCGTCAATAATGTTTCTATTTGTCCCCAGTTGCAAGAATGCTCGTGAACAAAGCGATGTTGGCTGTGCTGGCGGCGGCGGCGATGCTCTACGGATCCAGGACCGACGCGGCGCCTTCGGCCTTCAAGGTGTGCGGCCGCAACCTCAGCGAGATCATGGCTCGCGTCTGCCACGTCTACAACAGCCCTTCTTGGGATGCCCCCACAGGTACACACACCTCGGCAACATTCTCCTATTTGATTTGTAAGCTCTAGGAGTGCAAGCGCTATCATAATATCACAGTGAGATTGTTTGCGTCTCCGCTACGTCTACAAACGTACGAACCTCTTGCACGTTGAGCTCCTCTAACTGCTGCAAACGATCTCTGAAAGCGTGTGCAAACTGAGCGATATCATGTTGCTTGCTGCCGACATCTACAATAGGTCATCTTTGGCCACCCCTGAAAATACACATCTCAATATCTTCGTGCTCTTCTTTCCGGGTATCACAGGGATAATCTCATTAAGATCGTGTTGCATGTCGATCACGCAATGTCTGCGCGATGCTCGTAGAGGACAGATTATAGACTGGGGCAATTATATTATTCGGACTCCCCAGGCACAAACTTCCATTAGTTTTAAGACCCTGCTATCTTCTCGCTTATGTTTCAAAATGTATTTAGCACTTGAGGTACAAAAACAGAATAAATGAGATCCGGCCGTTTTCATACAAACTGATGAGGCAATTTTTGTGACATCCAATATGATATCACCTAAAAAATATATGACTGTCAAAATTGCCGTCCGTCATTTATACTTATAATAAGTTATTTTATAGGTATTTATAGGTATATATCTCAATACTTATTTTTGTTCATAGAGCCGCAGAATATTTTTACAAAATTTTACACACGATACCTTTTTTTTTTCAATTTGGATAAGCCCGTTGTTTATTAAATCCAACAAGTATGACTCCAATCCATGTGTTAAAATCCAGAAATAAAATATTGGCAATAATTATAGATATCTAAACAGCATCCGCAAAGCAACATCGGTTATCATTATCATATCAGAACGGTAGAGAAGGTCGCGGTCGCTACGATTGGCTGCTCAAATTGTCAACACCCTTATCAAGCAAGAATCCACAATAATTCTGCATACCACATAATAACCGTTATTCCTCAAGTTATGTACAATTTGATGTTATCGATAGAGTTAATGACCAATTGACACCAAAATGACCTAATTAATTAATTGTTAAAATGGGATTAATTAATGTTGTTTACTTGTTTTTGTCACATTGTTATCGGTGGTGTTCTGAAACATGGCTACCTAGTTAGTTATGTAAGCTACGATACTTAAAAATATGACTGGATCATTCTTTTCAGACAAAAAAGTTAAGTATTGACATCATCTAATACTTCACTTGATTGGTTTCTAAAGAAATTTAAAAAATATATACATTTTTGACGTCATAGAGGTGAGACCTCCAGTAATTTAAAAAGCGACAAAATTCGTTTTATAAATCATTAGTTCACGCTTATTTCAACGAAACCTGTTGTCGGTATTTTTCTGTTCAGTCCGACGAAAATCGTAAATAAGCGTCTTTCACGACTTGGGATCTCTACCACACTGCTGTTTTATAGCTTCTTCTTCTTAGCGAGTGGATTTTCGAGTCGAACAACGACCCGATAAACCCTGGTGTCAGAGTTTTTAAACCGCCTAGTAGCACAGCTATAGGCCTCTGACATGGTTTCAGTATCGACCACTATCAAAGACAGCGACCGGGACCGACGGCTTAACGTGCCCTCCGAAGCACGGAATCTTTTTTCTTTTCGGACAATCAGGTGATTCAGCCTGCAATGTCCTAACCAAACTGGGGAAAACATCACATAGTGATAAATTGACACATATCAACTTTGTGTCCCCCCCTGGGAATCGAACCCAGGACCTCCGGATCGTAAGCCCACAGCTTAGACCACTAGACCACAGAGGCAGTTAGTTTTATAGCCAATGAGATCAACAAAGAACTTATCATAAAAGTAAATTTACTTGTACACACCTCATCTATAATTTTTATGATCTTGCCCACGTGAGAACGTAACATAACGTTGTTATTTAGATTATTAGATAGAGCAATTTGCAACACGGAATATTCACGATGTAGATGGATGTAGTATTAGCGATGCGAAGCTCCGGTCATTTTTATCAGAGCATCCAATGACCCGTGTGTGTTTACGTCTGGTAATCACAGGAAAAACATGAAGAGCACACCCTCTTATTTAATCATGACCCCGCATTCCAAGTTCCAAGTGGAGTATCAAAGTATAAGATTTGATATTTTCGCGGTTGTTCACTACAATTAGATTGGGATTATTACCACGATTATATATTTATTGTCGCTGCGTCCGAAAGAGGGTCATGGTTTCCCTTAGAAGACGTCATTCACCTCGCCAATCTGCTCGTGACCATGATGCATGAAACTCCATTGAAATATTGAGGTAACAATAAATATAATCGTGGTAATAATCCCGTTCAAAATAACAATCTAATAGGAGTATCAAAGTATTTCTTACGATTCATAATAAGCTATGTATAGTCGTGGTATAGTAAGCAAGGTTACTTGGTTTGTTTCAGTAGTAAGCAGGTGAATTGGTTTGTTTCAGTGGTAGAACAGCCAGCGACGGCGCTGCGCAGACGCCGCGACACCAGCGGTATCTCGGACTGCTGCGAGTACGGCTGCACCTGGGAGCAACTCAGCGAGTACTGTTCTGAAGTCAGCGCCAAGTAAGTCTTATATTACTTATATGTTTGTTTACTTTACTCAGCCGGCTCGTGTGGCTCGTGTGGCTCAGTGGTAGAACAGCCCGCGCCGGTGCGAAACCAGCGGCATCTCTGACTGCTGCGAGTACGGTTGCACCTGGGAGAAACTCAGCGAGTGCTGCTCCGATGTCAGCGCCAAGTGAGTCTCATCTGTTTACTTACCTATCTCGCCAGCTCGACGACTAAGTGTCTGTACGTAGGTACGTACATAGATCAAGGAATCAAATCAAGTCTAATGGTGGTCGGGTTGTCGATCGTCTCGATGAACGCACAATCGTCTGCCTTTCGCGCGTTAGCTAGCTAATCTAACATGTGTAATTGTGTGCGTAATCTTGGGTACCTAATGATTAGGCGCCGGATTTCGACTTTCCGCGTTACGCGTAAGATATAATTTACCATGCATTTATACATTCTAGGCATGTTTTCACCTTTTCAAGCGAACGTTGTCGGAGAGTGTGTTTTCTGTACCTTTAGGTACTATTATATATTCTGTGCTTTTGCTAAAAAACGTGATTCAAGGGCGAACTTCTTTTTTTTCTATCAAGGGTGGTCAAGGGTGTCAGATTTTTAAAACCGCCTAAGAGCACAGATAAAATAGGCCTCTACGACTATACAAAATGATAAGACGTATTCTCTGACCTGCAGATGGTCGAACCTCGAACTAAACTATTCAGTTCCGTAACAGAAGTTATCGGATTGGCATTGACTGTACCTATTTGTATCCTGAGTTCCTGATATTTAGGTACTATTTATGCAGCAGATTGCCGCAGAGCTGTGACAGAATGCAATTTTCTTTTGTTTTCTTTGCATCTGTCTAGTCATAGCGATCGTCTTACAGATTTTCGTGTATACCTGCTGTGGCAGTCTGCTGCTGCTGCGTGCAGTCCAACTTGGAATAGTACCTTAACGGTTCCTGCATTAGATTTCCATCGTCGCACATGATGGAATTAGAGCAAGGTTATGATGATTATGATGATGAAGTATATAGAAAAGTTATGATAACCTGTACGTGATGACCCTAAACTATTCTTTAACGCTCTACTGCCTACATTTCCAGCTCTGACCCCTCCCTGGACACGTACAACGACGCGCCTCGCGACATCAAGCGGTCTGCGGAGTCCAGCTCGGTGGGGGAGCGGGGCGAAAGGGGTGCGGCCACGCCCCCTGAGATGGCGACGGCGGAGAGGAGCAAGACCGCGGAGAAGACCAAGCGGCGAGAGGTGGGAGACGCGCGGAGTGGCGGGTACGGGCGCCGAGGCCGCCGCTGCCGGTGCCGCCGCAGGCGCCGCTCGGGCCGCCGGCGGGCCTCCCTCATGGGTAACATGGTGTGTCTGTCTTCGTCGCCTTCTACTTGTTCTCGTGTAGTATACAGTTTTGCCACGTTTTGGTTTGTTCCTTTATGTTTTACACCAGACTTTTAAGTCTTACAGATGTAGAGCCATGAAAAGTTAAAGCTTAGTAAAAAAAAATTGGCTTCCCATACAAATTGTCTGATCGAGAAGGTCATTGTGTATGAAGTCAGTTTCTTTTACATTCCTTAAAGAATATCTTTGATGAATTTGTTCAGTTTCGTTGATTGAGCAAACCCTATCAGTTTGCGGGAAGTTGTCTCTAACACCCCGTATCGTTTAATTAATTTTCTGAAGTAATTTTACTGACCGTTAAGAAAGTAACGATACTTTAATGTAAGTAGATAGGTTGTGCAATGTAATGTTGTGTAATGTTGTTCATAATATTAGTGTTGGTAGAGTACTTAATTTGATTTCCCTAAAAAAAAAAAGAAAAAAACTTAATAATAAAATTAAGACAATTTTACAGAGAAAAATGAAAACGTTTAACCCTGATACTAAAGACATAGTAAGTCCTTATCTAAATACGAGAACAAGAGAGCGACGAGTAACTAACCCTCATATTAACGCTTTAGCATGTCTACTAATAACCCCATGTAACAAACCATTTATCCTGTCATACATCTCTTTCTTTGCATCTGGTGCATGGAACAGGTTCCTATCAGCATGATTCCATAAATTCGACTTCAACATTTGCACTACATCATTAGATATAAATAAATTAATAAAAGAAATTAATTTAATATATTTGAAAAAAAAAAACTATTGTACCTGTAGAATAGACTTTCTTATACGTCCAATAGTATATCGCTATGGCATATTTAGTTTCAAAATATATACGAGGGGCGTTGTAACGTGGTTGTAACTAAGTATAAAATACGTCTGTTGGTGGTTGAGTATTTATTCTGTACGTAGGAGCTGAAAACTTGAGCGATGCTTTCCTGTATTTATAAATAATTTGTTATTGTTTCAGGCCCTGGTAGAAAATGTAACACGCGCACCGCCAAGTATAGGCACTGTGTCACCCCTGCTGACGTGGGGCCGCACGCTCAACACTGACTTCCCGCAGATCGACCGAGACCGATACGCCTACATCGCCGTCTACTCCACGTAGCCGCCATAACCACGCAGTTTGGTTCTCGATAAATCCGGCGCGGAGGACCAAGCTTGACACACTTGGTCGAAGCCGACGTGTTAAAGAACACGCCTCTGCCAGCACAGCTCTTTTATAAGTTCTTTCAAGTGTTCATTTACAATGTAGCAGTTGGTAGTTTTATATTAGACAATAATTTACACTAGCAAAGGATCGATGCTGTAGTAAAGTTTCCATCAAGACCTGATATAGTCGGTAGAGAGTTCAAATTAGTACGCGATAGTAATTGTGTTCAATCGAATATTTATTGTAGTTAGATGACTGTTTTGGAGTCTTAAAGAAAACATATGATTAAGCTAAAGTTCGTCAGTCTAACTTTGAGTATTATGCTAGTTTTGTTATAAGATGTATTGTAAAATACAGTGATTATTATGCAATTAGGTTTGGATGAATTGTAGTAAGTCCTCACAATGCAATTATAAGTAGCCATATTATTGTTAGATTATTAAATAAATAATTGTGTATAATTATAATTAATCATCCATAATATTGTTTCAGCATCATATTAGCTCCTTTATGAATGAACAAGTATGTCTAAGATGTTTTTGTAACTAAATAGTCGCCTACCGTTTAAGATAGGTATAAAGATCTCTAAAGCATCTGTGATAATTCCAACTGATTAAAGTAACTCATTAATTTATACAATTTTATTATTGTCACCATAGAATAAAGTTGAGCCTGTCTCATTAGAAGAATTATGTTTAATTTGTAAGTGAATGTAGATAAAAATACGACTGACGAAATGGGAGAATCAAATATTTCATTTATATCTATCACTTGTGTTTTATTACAAAACAAAAACTTAACATTCTTATCCACTTTTACCTGCTATTATAAATTAAACACCTATTTTTATGTACAAAAGATAATCATTATTTAAAAAATAGAAAGTTTGATTTATCAGAAAAATTAAAGTATCTAAGAAAAAAATATAATATTTGTTGATATAGTAATTTAAACTTAATCTTTATCATTCAAATAGTTTCAAATTCTGTCTGACTAGAGTCACTTGGATCTTTGGTGTGGCTTTGTTTGTCATGCACAACTGGTTCTGAGTAGTAATACTTATGAAAGACTACATATTTCGCTACTAAAATGACAATTAATCCAACGCCTAGTCATAGTGGCCCCTTATTGCTATCATTTGTGTCTGAATTGTCCTTTTCTGGCTGTGAACTGCTCTGTCTAAAAGGTAGTAACTGAAATCTTAAATTGTTACCTTTAGTTCTCTTCTGTACTAACTTTCCAGCTGATTTTGTGTTGCTTTCAATAACTGAGTATATTCTCTCCTGAAAAGAGGGAAAGATATAGATATGAATACTTATAATTTAAAACCTATTCTAAAAACAAACAGTGGATTCAAATCATCTTATTGATGAAATCAATAATAGCAAGTTCTTCTTTCTCATAATAGTATCAGTTATTTTAAATAACCCTTGAATCCTTTTCTTTTTAATGAGCTAGTTTTCTAGTCAACAAATGACCTGTGCGTCTGGTGTTCATGAACCCTTGAATGAATAAGTATTTCCCACTAAAAAGTATCAAGGCAATATTTACCATGAAAATATAGAAGCTAAAAGATACACTTGGGTGGGATTTGAACCCACAATCTTCTGCATACTGTGCCGAAGTAACTTTAATTATTATTATTTCTTTTAAATGGCTCAAATCAAAATCAAATCTCGAATTTGAGACGTATTGTGCCAATGACGACGTATTTGTCTTGATAAATATAATAATGGGAGAGTATATTATTGAAAAAATGTGAGTCTAGATATCTTTCTTCTTCGAGAGAAAGGTACAGACTCAACTAACTTTAAGCTTTTAATTTTCATGTTTTAAAAACATTATTAACACTAATATTCGAAAATATAGAATATTTACCATATTAGCTTCACCAGCCTCTCCCTCCCCGGCAATCACAACTCGCACCTCATACTGTTTTTCTAACAGCTTGAGCATTTTCTTCACCCCGGTCATGAGGTCATTCTGGCCAATCCTTGATGAAAGGGTTAACAGCTTCTCTCCTTTTATCAAGCTATTCTGACGGGCTGCCTGCTTCTCTTTCCTTTTCTGAATCTCTTCTTGATGGTACTCTGCACTCGTCATCAACCTGAAATTTTGGAAATGTGATGTGTGAGTAAGATTTTAGATAATATAGCATAAGGCTGATCCGGAAATCCAATCCCATACAAACAGTATAGTTACATTATAATTTTTAAATGGTTAGACCAAACTTCACCAAACTTTGTACACATAATCAAACACAACACATCTAAGCTTATAATAAGTTTTAGTATCAAAATATGAACCAAATACGAAATAAGAAAGCAAATTAAATTTTAGGCCATTTTCACCCATCGTTTTTACGCCATTATTTTGTTTGTGGTTGATATTTTCCAACAAAACCTAATTATAAGCATTTAGTTGGATTTGATTACGTGAACAAAGTTTGGTGAATTTCAGTCTAACCGTTTAAAGATGAGAACAAAACTATGTTTGTATGGATTTCGTACTTTCGGGCAACTCCTATGCATGACCACATTCAATATCTTGTGAAAGAGAATGACCACAGATTTATAGCCCGAACATAAAAAAGTAAGTCCGACTAAAATGCAATGCGAAGAAAGGATTAACAGAGATAAGGTTATGGATTATTCAATAGATACAAGGTCTTGCCTAGGTAAATACTCACTTGTAAACAGGCCGCCTTGTCTTCGCGTCGACATCTTGTACCTTTACCAGCTTTAAGTCTCTTCTCAGGGACAAATTCTGGGCGTTTTTCAGGTCTGTAATACTAACAGAACTATCAGGAGCAATCAAAGTGATTCTGGTTTCGTAGTTCTTCTTTTTCGGCACATCCTTGCCGTCGGCGGTAATCCTTGTGCTCGCTGATCGACATTCTATTAACCGTCGAACACTAAACAGCGAAACCAGTTTATTCATAGTATTTAATAACAGATATTCGAGGAAAAATTTGTTAGAAATAAAATTGAAAATGCGTATTCAAATCAAATGCATTACATCAAAATCAGCTGTGATCAATCAAAGAGTATAGAGTTTTTGGTTTTGTATTCTTTATTCTCCCATGTAAGGGAAGGCAAAGAGCTTGAGACCATGCAGCCTAGTCTTCAAAGTATTATTTTGTCTTCAGTCTTCTTAACCTACACTAACCTAAAAATCATTAGAATGCGCCGGTGATTCACATTTCAAATCATAAGATAGCGCCTTCCTTTGTTTTTTACTCCCGCCATAATTGCTCCTCGTCAGCAGATCATTATGTTATCCACTTAATACAACAAACACTGCAAGGAACTAATTTATAAGAGCGAGGAACAAAGTCCGTCAGATTTTTCATGTTCCCCGCACAAAACCCCAACCTAACCTAACCTAGAACTCATTAGAATGCGAGTGTGGGGCCCACATTCCGATGCTCGACGTGGGAGTGTCGAGTCGAACTATATAGGATTGCTGTACTTTATTTCTCACTTTCACCACATTGTATTTCACTACCGGCACATTATTATGCTAATCCCACTGCACTATCACAATTATAGCCGCGAAAAACTAAATTAGAATGCCAGAAACTTAGTCCTACAGCGATTCGTTACGATTCCCGCGCAAACCTCTAAGAAGAAAACTGCTTTCAAACCATAGAGATTTTTTATTTTTTCTTTCGTAACTGACTAGTGTTGTATCATGATAATAAAATTATATGATTGATTCGACTAAAATTGACTTGGATCATTTAAATATAAACCAAAACTATTATTTTCTGAATATCAAAGGTCAGTTTTGTGGATTTTTTTGGAAAAAGGATTTTAGTTCTGTTTTTTATATAATATGTTGGTATAACCCGTGCACATAAAGAAACGATCTATAAATGGCCGACGCTCGCATGCGTTCTCGCTCACTCTCTATTAGGTAGAGCGAGAACGCATGCGAGGCGGACCAATCACGAAGCGAGCCGACGCCATTTTCAGATCGTTTCTTTAAACGCACGGCTTATAAAGGTTATTTCTGCATTTTTGAAGTGAGAACTTCTTTAGCGGCGTTGTGCATTTTTGGGATGGGTAAAAAATGTTAAACTCAGTTTTGGCCTCTGGTCATATGCAAATTGTATGCAAACATCTGTATCTGCTCAGGTATTTCCGGACTGTTACAAATGAGTCTTCAAAAACGAGCCTTTTCTTTCTTGAAAGTCCAACAGCGCACGGTGTCGCAAGTGTCCATGTGCGGCTGTGATTACTTACCATCAGGTAACTATTTTGCTCCTCTGCCTGCCTCTTTCATAAAAAAAATACAAATAATAGTTTTTTGTGAGTTGAATCACTGAATCAACACGAAGTGTATGGAATGGAAAGGATATGGGACAATACAACACTATTATTTATTTGACAGGCAGGTTTTGCTTTTGTCCTGACAGCTTTTTTGTTTCTTTGCAGCTAAAAAACCAAAAAGAAAGGATAGAAAAAGTTTTAAGTCGTCGAAGCTGATGACTAATCTAAGAATTCGATAAATATTTTGCCCCTATCTGATGGTATCTACCGTATGTCTCAGAATTTGTTATGGGAAAATAATTATTGAGCAGGTATGTGTGCGTTAAGTTATCCGGGAATCTAGCCGGTTTTGTATGTTTTGCCTTGTTTGATACTGAATGATCAGATTTAGAACGTATGTGCCATGGTATGTGCAAGCTGAAGACTAAGTTTACTGATTTCCTTGTAGCCTTTTAATATTACATCTTACTCTAACTCTAAAGTGCCTAGAAATTTATTTATCTAATGAAAATGTTTTTATTTTTCAGTCAAATTATGGCTGGCAAAGATGAGGAGGTGATTTGCCAGACATACATGGTGAAACGGTCCCAGAATAAGAAACTATTCACTCCGGTAAACTACAGGGAAAGGTGGTTGGTTCTCACGCGTCGAGCTCTCACTTATTATGACTCTGATGGAGAGGTAACTAAATATTAAATATAATAATATTAAATAAGGATTCATGGTTATTTACTATTTCAAAAACTGATCAAAAAGGAATAGTTCTTTAATAAATATGAAATAAATATTTGTATCTACCATAACCAAAAAATTAAGTAAGATTTTATATTTAATTCTATTTCATACTAAATTCAATAAGAAAATTACTTTTTCTAATTACTAAAATAGTATCAAGCAATAACACCAGCCTTGATTAAAAAAACTATTTTTAACTAAATTAGGTACCCTACCTTGTAATATTCAATTATTAATACTATCCTGTATCTCTTAACATGAGATGCCATACAAGAAGTCAGCCTATAATTTAATTATTAAGCTATGTCTGTTTTAATTGTGTAATGTGTAGATACCAACTTACATATGTACTTATTTTAGATCACACATAGACTAGAAGTCTGAAATCAATGTGATAAGAGATAAAAATAAATGAATATAGCCTATATTATAATAAAGGTACCTACTTAGACACTGGCCAGCAAAAGTAGCTTAAAAAATAATACAGCGTAAAATACTTGATAATAATGTCAAGAAGAAATGCAACCCATATTCATTCTCAAAACTCAATTTCTTTATTGCCATCTTGTTGTGTAAAATAGGTCTTATAAAAATACATTTACAGTTCAACAAGAACCCTGAAAAATCATATTTTATGTTTGGGTAAATTCTGTTTCAAATGCATTACAACTTGGGAAATTTTAAATTTTTTTGCTTTTTGTCTTAAATACAGGCATTTTTTTTAATTCATTCAATTCAATGAAATTATTCCATTTATTGTTATGCTAACAAGGACTTCCTGTAAAGTTTAAGGTAAGTTCACTAAACTTGATATCCTACTTTTATTATTAATATTAGAAATGCTAAAGTAACTTGTCTGTTTGTTTGTTTGTCGCTCTTTCAAGCCTATACAGCTGGATGGAATTTGATACAATTTGGCAGGATGATTCATGGTATCCTGGAGATGGGGATAGGCTACTTTTTACCTCAAGAAAATAGTATTTAAACCGCGGGTGAAACCACGGGGCGGAAAGCTAGTTGAATTATAAATACGAATAAATCACTAACTCAAATACACTTTTCCTCACTTCAGCACTTTCGCTTCTTCAAGCGTGTTCACGCCACGTACTGGTTCAATGTAAGCTGGTTATGAAGCAATAGTCCAAGGAAACGTCCACCGAAATATGATCTCCACGCTCAACCAACACTCGCAGGCCGGCGCCTAGAGATTTAGTTTCGCTGGTTAAAGAGATTATTAGCTTTGTAACCTGCTTACATAGAACCACTATACGGCGTGAACACGCTTGGCGGACGCCCTCAATATTTTACTTATTAGATAAAATCATTTAAAATCCGGAGTCCGGCGCTAAACAGCTTGCTGTGTTCCGTCGGTATGTGGGAGTGCCAGTGCCATAACAGGCATTTTCTGGGTGAGCTCACTACTCACCATAATAGTCGACTCTGTCACTGTCATACCTGACCATCTGACCATGAGACTAGAGTCGAGAGCAAACCCATTTAAAAAAAAAACTAGCATTCATGGTGTCATATAAAAATAAAATAAAACATTGTGGAATAATGTACGATACGTAATAATGTAACCTACCCTTCTCAGCTTCGTCCTATCGTCCTGCCTTATTGAAATTCAAAATTAGATCTCACGGTGTCCCTTGTTGACTGTTATAGACTACAAAAGAATGTGGTAATAGCGCCGCTTAGTGTTCAACAGACCGGAATAACTTACGAGAACTGACAATGATTCACATCTAGTAAATTGTTACAGAATATATTAAATCGCCTCCCTATCGTAAATTAAAAGGAAGCAATGGTCCAATTGGTTAAAATGGAATGCCATTTTATCTGGACTGGACAATTGAGGGAGAAGTGTCTAGTAAAAATAGTGATAGATGGAAAGAAATAAAGGCTACTTTTCACCTCATGAGATGGACTAGACTACTGTAAAATTAAAAGTTTATCCATATGAATTCCATCTATGATATCCGATACCCATAATCAATATTGTCCATAGTGAATGACCCGTTCCGATGGGCTGGCTAAAAATCTTAGCTCACCAACTGACAAGGGCGTTGCTAGACTTTCCCCTTCAGTTTCTAGCTTCAGAGTAAGCCCATCCCATTTCATGTTTGAATGTAGAATCCTGAATGTCGTCGCTTCCCTGCAAATCAAATTGCATTAGACGGGTTTGCTACAGGTTGGCTAAATTGCGTGTAAGTGAGTCGGTGTCACCGGTAATATAGGTTTCCCTCAAAGCGCGGGGTGTACGGTGTAGGATAGGAAGGAAGAGGGCTGGTAGAGGGCGCGCATGCGCGGGCTGGGTGTGTCTGGTCGCCGGCGGCGCGGCGACGCCGGCACGGCAGTTCCGCACCGCTACCCGCCCGCTCGCACCTCGCCCTCGCTTCGCATCGCTGGTAATTATCCCCTACATATCTTCACACAAAATCTTCACACAGAACCCCACGCACACCTTCCGCGGCGTCGCCTCGCAACTACACAACCATATCGCAGAAATTATGAACCGTTGTCGACGGAACGATAGCCAGATTTCTTCGCGCAGTCCTTTTCAGTATCTTCCTACGCAAAACGACTTTGTGCCCGCTATGGAAAAGGATACGTTTTTGTGTTTTAATTGATTTCAATAATCATTCGGGTATGTATTTTATAATTTATTCACCATTTGGTAGGTATCTATTTTATTTGACTTTATTTTACTTTACTTTTGTATATTTCTCTTGTCAATAACATCCAATCCTCCAAAACCTATATACAATACCATATTGTACCTACATATTGTATTGTGGATGAGAAAGCTCTCCAATTACTTTGAGTGGTTTTGAATCTCTACTTATTTAACTATAGAGTCCACATTTTGTTTATTTCATTGTTTTTATAGATATTTTGTTCACATAAATTGTTTCATATCAAATTCGAAGCCATCTGATAAGCACTTTCATTTTCCAATCTTTTTCGCCAGCGTACTAAATGTTGAGACCTTTTTTTAAAACTTTCTCTCCAGTATAAAAGTATGAATAGTGTTTAAAATAAGAGGGTAAACTTAGGGTCGGTGTGCAAAGAGTGTTCAGTGAGTAATCACGCCCCACAACAGAGGGCAAGCACCCTCGCTCTCCCGCACTAATGTATGTGTAGTCATGGCACACTCCACGTGCGCTGCCGGTTGTATGAGCAGTTTTAATGGAGAGTTCTCCCAACCGACGTGCGCTAATTGTTTAAAAAAGGCTTACTTCAGCCGTCGCGTCTGACAATTTCCCACCTTTTCAGCCTTTCCCAAAGCCTGCACGTGAATGTGTTATACACACGTACGCAGATAACATCATTTGTCTCGTCTACTACGTCTCTATGATATCGATTCGTCTCGGTTCCCACCAGATCTACAAACATTCGATATGATAATTTCAAAATTGACGCACTTGGACATATTTTTAGCGGATGTTTTGTCACTACATTACGTAGTTTTATGCTTATCTGATCACCCGCCTCTAATTTACCATCATATTTGCGCAAATAACAGTTCTTCACTATCATTCTTATGGTAATGTAGTGACGAGTTATAAGTCACTTTTATCGCCATATAGCAGCTAGTTATCGGGCTCGTACCTATACAGCAAGCCATCACGTTTAGCACCCGCGTATTTGTATATACTTATGCACTTATGTAGATGTAGAGTTATAGACGGAACAAATCCATTAGTCGCGATCTCGCGATCAGTTGCAGCTTCACCTTGATGCCAAGATTATTAAGATTTACTTCAACTGTTTATTCAGTTGGATTGAGTTCTTTTACGCCACTATGGCATTTTTCAATTAACCATTCTAAATAAGTTATTGTTGTGTAATATAATATACCTAATTTAAATTCTAAGCTAGTCAAAATACGGTTATTCTGAAGTTCCCCGAAATTCTCTCCAGAAATGATTCCATAGACGTTTATTGCATTACGTCGCCCTCAACAAGATATTCAAGTAAGTTCTTAATTGCATAATTACCTTGAATAAATTTCGAGTTAAATTCGACAATTAACGTTGGTGTTTTGTTTAGTCACGGCAAAACCTTGTTGATTACTTTTGGCCTTTTATACCTCAATGTTTATTTAACATCTATTGAGAAGTAATTATTTTTACGTATAAGATAAAGTTTCAAAGTTGAAGACTATTTTAAAGTAAACTCAATCGAGAAGTCTATTACTAAGTTTTATTTACACTCGTTTGCAGGTCTGCAGCAGCTAGACCGAAGTCTGTTCAGGCTAAACGAGGTTTGCTATAAGATCACTTTTTGTGAAAGACTCCTGAAATGCTATTTACTCCGCGGGACACGCTTCGTTTTCGTGAAATTACTTTACTGCAACTTTTGCATTTTAAATCGAACTTTGTATATTTCAACTTAGTATTTTTTATAAAAATGCTTTAAGAGTTTCAGTTTAAGAGTTTTCACTGCTTCCTAAGTACTATATAAGCTTAAATATTGTAGGTTTTAAAACAAAATAGTAAATATGTGACTAAATTATGACGGCGATCGCTATTCTTATTTGGACGACCCCTTTCATACATTTTGTTTGGGAGGATATTTTTTTTTATTGTGTGCAAATTATAGAACCACCTTAATACATTGGAATAACCTTCTGGTTCAGGTTCTTTAGTGACCTATTTATGAGTCCTGTTTAACTGGGTCGCTTTAAAACCCTTTGCCGCTCGTACGTGCAAAAGGTCACACTAGTTGGATATTTCTATTTGGTTGAACTTTAAACCCCGGCTACCATCATCCGGCTAAGTAAATTATTTTTTTAATATTTACTGACTGGAACTATTTATAGCTTATAGGCTGTGGGCTCGATCACCGAACAATGTCTTATTCTTTTTGTAAATTATGTTACACAACAGAAACATTTACATTTACAACTTTACGTATAAACAGGAACCTATTGTCTTCATGTCCTTTCGTCCGTTTGTTAGCTCTTCTTTTCAATTTATTAAATTCAAGACAGGGCTTGAAATATTCGCTACAGAAGCTTTTTTATCGAGCAATCAGCATTTCTGAAACTCTTATCTATTCTTTTTGTCTAGCTGTTTTATCATTAGCAATCCGGAAAAAAGAAACACTCTCATTGTCCATGTATCTATTTTTTAAACGAAAAAAGTGCTTGTTATTTTTTTTTTATTCAGGAGTATATTGCTCGAAGTCTGTGTGCTCGAAGTAACAAGGTTTTTGACGCAGGCATCGGTGCGGACATTGCTTTAGAAAAGGTTCCAGTGATCTGCTCGGCTCTCACGTTCGGCCAGGAAATCCTCTCAGCGGTTTTATTGCGACGCCGCGCAGGCTGGCATTCTGGCAAGCCCCGTGCCTCTGGTTATGTCAGCCAGTTGTGAAGTTTTACTATCTTTTGATATGATTTATGGCTCGAGCAAGATTCGATGCATTAGGTAATTGGAAAGAAAGTTTTTAAAGCGAGTGTCTGTGAGCTGTGCCCAGCTTTGGGAAATCCTTTATTAATTGGTTTTATTGCGTAGCCTGGCCACACACAAACGGTTGGCAAGCTTTGTATGCCTTACCTAGTTAATTTGGTCCGTCGTAGAGGGCTGTGGTGAGGGTTATCAATGCTGGGCTGTGGGCAAGTTATCAAAGAAGATTGAGCTGGGCTAGAGATTTGCACGTCGGAAAATCTTGTACAGATTTTAATTATTTACATACTTATCATGCTCATGCGTTACTTCTAATAATATCGCTCCATCACGTAATTTTATCAGATTGACTTAATTCCAATGTGAATTATTGCTAGAACATGGTTTCATGCAATCTGTCTCTCACGTTTCACCCGGAAATCCTCGTAGAGGTTTATTACTCAGCGCCATACCTTTTGGCAGCCTCTGTGCTTGACGATGACTAGCTTTCGTGTCTGGGATTTCAGCAGCAATTTGAGATATTACTTTACCCCCTATGTATTATTGTATTGCAGGTCATACTACCTCTTGCGTAATTCACAACCATTGCGGTGTAAAGGAGTAACAAACACAACAATTTTAAAATATTTGTATGATTCCGTTATTATCCTTTAATCAGATTTACCTTACCTATGTTAAAAAATAATTTATTTAAGAAAAAAATTACGCCAGTACGTAATGGAAGCGGACATTGCTTTGAGTGAGTTATCGACGTCACACCCGGCTCTCGTTTCATCAGGAAACTCTCGCAGAGGTTTTATTTTCCAACGCCTCGCCGGCTGGCTGACTATGCACCTGGTAATATCGTTCCATCACGTGCTGTCGCCATATGCACTTCATTTTAATATAATTGACTTATTGAGATTTCATGCAGTACGTAACAGAAGCGGACATTGCTTTATAGTGAGCCGGGAATTTCTCGTTGGGGTTTTATTTCTCGCCATCGTCGCTATGCCGTCTGCCAGCCTCTGTAAATCTGGTAATATCATTTCGTCTATGTATGCTCTGATCTAATGTTTTTACGGTGATGGTTGGTTGGCATAAATGTGGGAATGAATTGGTCTTTTATTGTGATTTCCTGAAAAAAAATATATATTTGATTTTCTTGTCTTACTCATCCAACCATTTATCAAAACTCTTGTCGATATTTTACAACAGATATAGCACTTACTAGATCCTTCAGTATAATATTACCTAATTACCTTACCAACTCTTATAATTTCACTCTAGAAACGAGGTCACCGTAAGTTTTTACTGGAATTCTTGAAAGAAGCTTTATTATGTTTACACCGGTCGTGGTTTTCCAGGATTGTTTGCTTTACCAGTTTGCTTGCTCAGTTGCGAGAAGCTTAAGTATTTAAGTGATCCTCTGTTGACCTCAATCGCTTGACGACACGTGAACGGCTGCAGATTGCAGTCACCTGTGCTCTTTGAAACATGTGACGCTTTTGTACCTGCGGTGATGAAATCAACCTAAGCACCTGAGTTCATTCATTCGCTATTCTCTAGCTCCGAAGTCAATCAATAGGCAAGAAAGAGGTCAGCTTTAATCAGCGAGCAGTGGGTAGTGGTTATTCACTACCTGCAATTAAGTGACTCGGAGTCAGTGTAAAGCAACATTAGTATTTTGACGAAGGCTTGTACATAGGTTTGGTAGAAAAAGAGGACATCAAAGAGGTCAGCTTTCACAATGCTGGAAATTTCAATAAAAATACGCTAATAAATAACTTTAATTAGAATCCTTGAAAGTTTGAAACTTATTTTGCCTTTGCGATAGTTTGCCGCTCAAGGATTTGATTTCCTAACGACCTCCTTAGCGTCTGTCACGTCAGGGCCCTTTTCAATTCGCATTTCCATGATAGCACGCGCGACGACGTGATTAATGGCTTTGTTACTTCTGTGTGACCTATGCTCTCGTCTTTCCATCAATATTAACTATTTTGTGATTTCAACTCGTACGTTTGGCAAGAATCAATTGAACAGATGGGTATGTCGAATTTGGGTTTCCTAACTTGATGGGAGAGAAATGTTTTGGCGCGATAGCGGGAGTATGTCGGGTCTCGTAAAGGCACTTATGCGGTAATTGGCGTCGTCGTTGACATGTAGCGGTGTTCGCGGGCGCTGGCGGGTTGCCAGCTGCCGGCGTTGCTCTTATCACTGCACGGCACCCGGCCACCGGGCCACCGACCTCTGCCAGATACATTCACAATGTGCGTCCGCTTCGCTACCCCCGTCCACAATGTCTCCCGTTGCACAATTAGGTTTGCAGGTTCCCGGAATGTTATGGCTCTATTTTCCTGGAAAATCTGAATTTAGTGTGATATAATTTATTCATGCGAGGATAAATGTTGTAGATTACTCTTGTAGGTACATGCCGAGATGAGAGGTTTAAATTAAAAATTTCGTCACACAACTAATACAATATTGTTGAACTACCATAATAGGAAGTGACAAAACTATTATAACTCATTTCCGACCGCATTGCAGACACTTTCGTAAACCTACCCTCAAACTACTTCCAACTTTTCATTCCATAAAATGGAAATGACTTTTCACGCATCAGCGAAACGCTCTTTAAATTGCTGAATATTCGAATTTCGATTGCTCTGTGGCTCCAGTTTTTCAGAGTTCAATTAGCGGGAACTGTAGCGTGAACTAGGTTTCTTCTTTCAATTTATGTCAAAAAATAAATTGAATCTAGAAATAAGCTCTGCGAAATTGGCGGACATTATTTTTGCTAGCGAGAAGGCAATTAACTGAAAATCTCGTTAAGCTTTGTTCAGTATTCTCACTCAACGAAGCTACTTTAATAAGCGGCTGCCCGAAAAGCTACTGTAAAAGATAAAATAGATTAGATATCATTCTTTTGAAACTGTTGGCTCAGGATTAATGTTTTCGTATACTTCACTTTTTTCTTGCTATCGCGCGACAAGAGGGGAGTTGTTTGTTTCGCCCGAGCCATTTCTATTTTCTAAGATAAAATAATTATGTTGTTTATTTTTATAGATAGCAAAAGACAGTAAAAAACGATACTACCTATGTATTTCAATGAATAGATAAATGCCTGAAAATTATTTTTGTATTTCCGCACGTACGTCATACCTATATTTCAGCACCAGAAGTTTGGGACTCTTTGGGATAGAGGGATCCTTCTCTTAGAAGATAATTTGTATAAAAAACTTCAACAAGTATTTTTGTGAAGTTCAAAAATATAGTATGATATTTTCTTATAGAGGCGCAGAGAGCGCGGGCGCATCCCTACTGACGCGATCCACACGGTGGAGCTCGCGCAGCTCGGGGAGATCAGCAAACAGATCCCGGACGGAGACGGGGAGAAGAGCGCCCTCTACCGGCACCCTTTCCAGGTAATCTCTTTAGACTATATTGGCCCACTATTGAGCATAGGCTTCTTCATTTGTCCGTCATTATCGTCGACCCTATGCTACGCTATGTTTCCAGTTTTCCCCACAAGATTCCAGAAATAGGAAAAGAACGTGCTCTACCGGTACTCATTTCTTTGTTTCTTTTCTCCCTTTATTGCTAAATAATTTTATTGTAAAAGAAAAAGCACTGGCGCATCAAGGATATTGAATGAAGCCCAGATATCATCGTTTCCGCCATCTGCTCTGAATACTAGGATCATTGAACATTTATTGGTATTTCGTAAGCTGATCGCGATTTCTATAAAATATAAAAAGAAAAGTTTTTTGATGACTTTATAAGATACGTACTCATTCTTTTTTTTTACTTTGTGTCTCTCTAGTTTTTGCCCCTTCTCTTAGTTTGTGACAAATTACTCAAAGGATTTGTCAAATACGAACTAATCGGCATCCTTTCAACACGAGCCCTTCGTACTCAACATGGCGATCGCTTTTGTTTTGGCAAATTAAATTCAGGGCTAGTTTTCTCCTAAACCTTGTCTAAATTGGTCTCAATCCAATCAACTCTGTTTTCGTTCAGTGGAATATCAAGTTAGAATTACGACGACGACGGCCTTGAATGAAATTGTCTTGTCGCAAAATTAGTTATTAATCCAATTTTGTAGTATTGGAAATACTTAATTACACAAACCAGTGAATCGGCAAAGTAACTCGCAAGAATAAGCAGATTACGCATTTACTTTTTCTTATCTACCTGTTAATCTGATGGTAAAGGAGGCTTTATTTGACGTTATGGAGAATTCAAATTACTTAATCTTTAGTGAAGTCTTTGATATTGGAATTTCTTCTGTGCCAGAATTCGCAGAAAGGCCTTGTGAATTGAGTCAACTTTTTCTTTATGATCTTCGTGATATTCACTTATTAAGCCTATACCTATTTCAAATGCCGTAGTACAGAATATCATACAAGTATCAGTAAAAATATTGTTTATATTTAGAGTAGGTGGTAGTTAGCTCGATTAGCAATTAAAAATTCAATGGTAGATATACATTGTAAAGGTCACTTGTTTGCAACCATTTGTGCAAACAAATGAACCTCACGTCATAATAGTTCTATCTATATTCCATAGGTAAATATTTTTCTGTTTATTAAAATTAACTACAGAATAAGCTTTTAACAATACGGGGTGTAAGGGACAGCTTCCCGCAAACTAATAAGACTTTCCCCAGGATATTCTTTCAGGTTAATGAAAAATGATTTTGGCCTCCCACACTCCCACAGCCCCCCCACAGTCGCTAGTACTCTTATCGACAGCGTCCCGAACGCTAAAAGAAGTTGCTCAGTCATCGAAACTGAACAACTTTCACAAAAATCATTATTGGTTTCCCTATAAAAATGTCATCACAATTTTTTGTACCATTATCATCATAAAAAGAGCTTTGCTGTTGTCGGTAGAGTAAAAAAACTTTGCTCTTTGTATGGCAAAATAAAACCTCTTGTTCAGTTTCATTGTCCGAGCCACCTTCAGTTTTCGAGACACTGTCAGTTATACCCTTTATTTAAGTAATTTCCTGAATACCGATATGCCTATCAATTGCGTGTATAATTTAAGCAGTAGACAACCGATACTAATGCCGTAGTTTGTATGCAGGTCGGGTATTCTGAACAGAACTCAGATTACACACTATACTTGGTGGCGGACGAACATACGGTGCGCCTGCAGTGGATCCACGCTATTAGAACAGGTACGTAACTATAACTAAAAAATATTTTTTAAAGTAGATGATAGTTTTAAAGTAGAGAACATATGATTTTATATCCATCTTATACGGACGATTAGACCATAGACTGATGTAAATAAATATCTCCCTAAAAATTTATAAAAACCAAAACATTTTTTAAGTTTTATGTAGCATTTAAAATTTTCTCAATCATATCGTCAATATAATTCTGTTAAGTTATTTGGTTGTCTGTGTTGGTTTGTTACCTCTTCACAGCCTAACCGCAGTACCGATCGCAGTTCAATTTGACACATAAATACCCCATCCATAGCATAGATAAAGCTATGGGGCAGACTTCTATAAAGTAACTAAACCATCATACTCACAGATCCATGTCAGGGTTTTATGTTTCGATTTCGAGGCTTAGTTTAGTTTAATTTTAGAAAGAAAGTCGATTTTGAGCATTTGAGCACTTAGCAAGATTTTATACTGAGTTATCTGTGTTTTTCAAATATTTACTTTTCGGTGCCAGATGTGCCTAGAAATTTGTTACTCCGATATGTACCTATTACGTGTTCAATGCATAGATACCATACAGCACATCTCTAGTATAGTATCAGCTAGCGATGGGCGGGTGGAAATTTCCCGTGCTCGAAATATTCTCTTCGGAGAATATTCTCGGAAAGTTTCCATTGTGCTCGAAACTTTCCCTGGGACCGAGAACATTCAGTATCGATTATACATTTAATTGTAATCAATGAAAGCTTATTCAGTAATGTGTAAAACTAATAAAAAATCAATAAAACATTATGAAGGTACATTAAATAGCTTGAAACAGCCATAGTAAAGGATTTATTTCAGAAGGTTTTCAATTAAATTATAAGATTTAGATTTAAATGCATCAAAAATACTAGATTTAAGTACAATGAAATGAACTTTACTTTTACGGGTTTTTTCATTCATTGCAACACTGACGACAATTCCACGCTTTTATACTTAAGAATTATATATTAATTTAGTCGTACTACAGCCGGACAAATTTAACCTTTTCGCCGCCACTGACGACGGGTGTAGCCGACAGCTCGCAACTTGCCCTCAGCGCCATAGTCGGCTATAGCCGACAAAAAGTAGTAAACAAATTTATGTTAAAAAACTGGCAATTTTAGAACTGTATATTGTTTTTATTTCGCAAATTTAATCTTGAGGAAATCATTATAATTTTGCAGGTATGTCCCAGTTTTCCGAGAATTTTGATATAATTGCATGCTAAAAGACGGACTGAAAACGCCTGGAAGAGCTATTGGGCAATGAAAGATCTTATGAAAGGTGACTTGCCCCTTACCTTAAAGCGTAAACTCATGGATATGTGCATTCTTCCCATCCTTATCTACGGAGCTCAAACCTGGTCTTTGACTGATGTCCAAAAATTCAAACTCAAGGTTTGCCAACGTTACATGGAGCGCAGCATTCTTGGAGTTAAACTGATCGACCGAGTTCGGAACTCAGTGCTGCATTCCCAAACAAAAATTGTAGACGTAGCTCAGAAGGCTGCCTACTTGAAGTGGGACTGGGCTGGCCACGTCAACCGTATGCCGAATGTTCTATGGGCTAAAATTACCACCGACTGAGAACCAAATGCAATAAGGCGACGTGGACGACCCCGAAAGAGGTAGCGCGATGAATTGGACGCATATCAAAAAGCATGGCGGGTATTATCAATGGATCGTGAAAAGTGGAAGGAAGGGAGAGAGGCCTTTGCCCTGCAGTGGGACACCACAGGCTCATAAATAAAAATTATAAAAAAAATATATTAAAAGTAAGGATAGGTAGTTACTCTTTGTCGGCAAACCACTTCTTCGGTAAAACATTTAGTTTAGTTGGGTTCTGATTCTATTGTTTGTTGCGCACGTGCACTTTATAGCAGCGATTACATTACCCGGCCGACCAGGCCCGATTTAGGGTAGGGAGCTCAAAACGGCAAGTCTAATCGCAGTAAGGAAGTAAGGATCCTGATTAAGGGCGATCGTGCCGTCCCGACCGTCCTACCTCCTGATTTCGGATGCGAATCGGGTAATGTGATCGCAGTAAGGGAGTAAGGGAGCTCAGTCGCTGCGCGGCGTTCAGTGCGAGCGGACGTTTTTGTCAATTTAGCGGTAATAAAATACGCGTTGAAGATGTCCATCAAACATAGAAATTATATCACTTATACTCACGAGATATAGTATAATATTATTTCTAAGCCACCAAACAAGAAATGCGATTAAATTTTGAATGAATACGTGTATATAGTGAGAGACATGCCGTATCTGATCTCAAATCTATTGCATTTACATCCTAGGCTCCAACAAAAAATGTTTATTTATCTTTTTCTTCATGTCGTGTGAGTTTCGAGTCGATCGACCCGATGAACCCTAATGTCAGAGTTTTCAAACCGCCCAATAGCACACCTAATAAGCCTCTGACATGGTTTGTGTATCGACCCACTGACAAAAACAGCTACCGGGACCGACGGCTTATGTCCTCCGAATCAGGGTTTGTTTTGTTTCATACAATCAGGAGGTTCAGATATTTCAATGGTAGATACTATTAAATGTATGTTTGTTAATTCATTATTTAATTATGACCGCAATGCGGCAAGTTTTGCAGTCGATCAATCGCAGCATGAATAATCATCATAACCAGAGGTCGGAAATTCGGGTGCAAAAAAAGTAAAAAGCCACTGTTTGAGCTACTGAGAGTTGCTACAACCACCTTTTTCAAGATTTTTAGGGCCCCAGTTTATTTTTCTTTTATAATTGTTTTAGTAATGCTAATGTGTTCTTTGCGTCAATATAATTCGAAACTGTTTGATTTTTTTTTATATTTGTTTTAATTTGAAAGATATAAGTAGAAATGTGTTTTCAATGTACTGAAAAATAATAAAAATATAAAAATATCGTTTGATTGTTTGATATTTTTATTGAATACCATTTAGAAATGATTTGTACGATGCTTTTATTATTTTTACACTAAAATTTGAATGGGGTCCCCGGGGGCCCAAAAGTGTTTTATTTCTTAAACAAAAAAATTGCGAGAAAAAAAAATGACAAGATTAAAAAGCGTTTATCTTGTCTTAACCTTGCCAAATACGAATTTTAATTTTAATTTTCTCCGCAATATTTTTTGGGGCCCCCGGGGGCCCCATTCAAATTTTAGTGTAAAAATAATAAAAGCATCATTTTTAAATGGTATTCAATAAAAATATCAAACAATCAAACGATATTTTTATATTTTTATTATTTTTCAGTACATTGAAAACACATTTCTACTTATATCTTTCAAATTAAAACAAATATAAAAAAAAATCAAACAGTTTCGAATTATATTGACGCAAAGAACACATTAGCATTACTAAAACAATTATAAAAGAAAAATAAACTGGGGCCCTAAAAATCTTGAAAAAGGTGGTTGTAGCAACTCTCAGTAGCTCAAACAGTGGCTTTTTACTTTTTCTGCACCCGAATTTCCGACCTCTGGTTATGATGATTATTCATGCTGCGATTGATCGACTGCAAAACTTGCCGCATTGCGGTCATAATTAAATAATGAATTAACAAACATACATTTAATAGTATCTACCATTGAAATATCTGAACCTCCTGATTGTATGAAACAAAACAAACCCTGATTCGGAGGACATAAGCCGTCGGTCCCGGTAGCTGTTTTTGTCAGTGGGTCGATACACAAACCATGTCAGAGGCTTATTAGGTGTGCTATTGGGCGGTTTGAAAACTCTGACATTAGGGTTCATCGGGTCGATCGACTCGAAACTCACACGACATGAAGAAAAAGATAAATAAACATTTTTTGTTGGAGCCTAGGATGTAAATGCAATAGATTTGAGATCAGATACGGCATGTCTCTCACTATATACACGTATTCATTCAAAATTTAATCGCATTTCTTGTTTGGTGGCTTAGAAATAATATTATACTATATCTCGTGAGTATAAGTGATATAATTTCTATGTTTGATGGACATCTTCAACGCGTATTTTATTACCGCTAAATTGACAAAAACGTCCGCTCGCACTGAACGCCGCGCAGCGACTGAGCTCCCTTACTCCCTTACTGCGATCACATTACCCGATTCGCATCCGAAATCAGGAGGTAGGACGGTCGGGACGGCACGATCGCCCTTAATCAGGATCCTTACTTCCTTACTGCGATTAGACTTGCCGTTTTGAGCTCCCTACCCTAAATCGGGCCTGGTCGGCCGGGTAATGTAATCGCTGCTATAAAGTGCACGTGCGCAACAAACAATAGAATCAGAACCCAACTAAACTAAATGTTTTACCGAAGAAGTGGTTTGCCGACAAAGAGTAACTACCTATCCTTACTTTTAATATATTTTTTTTATAATTTTTATTTATGAGCCTGTGGTGTCCCACTGCAGGGCAAAGGCCTCTCTCCCTTCCTTCCACTTTTCACGATCCATTGATAATACCCGCCATGCTTTTTGATATGCGTCCAATTCATCGCGCTACCTCTTTCGGGGTCGTCCACGTCGCCTTATTGCATTTGGTTCTCAGTCGGTGGTAATTTTAGCCCATAGAACATTCGGCATACGGTTGACGTGGCCAGCCCAGTCCCACTTCAAGTAGGCAGCCTTCTGAGCTACGTCTACAATTTTTGTTTGGGAATGCAGCACTGAGTTCCGAACTCGGTCGATCAGTTTAACTCCAAGAATGCTGCGCTCCATGTAACGTTGGCAAACCTTGAGTTTGAATTTTTGGACATCAGTCAAAGACCAGGTTTGAGCTCCGTAGATAAGGATGGGAAGAATGCACATATCCATGAGTTTACGCTTTAAGGTAAGGGGCAAGTCACCTTTCATAAGATCTTTCATTGCCCAATAGCTCTTCCAGGCGTTTTCAGTCCGTCTTTTAGCATGCAATTATATCAAAATTCTCGGAAAACTGGGACATACCTGCAAAATTATAATGATTTCCTCAAGATTAAATTTGCGAAATAAAAACAATATACAGTTCTAAAATTGCCAGTTTTTTAACATAAATTTGTTTACTACTTTTTGTCGGCTATAGCCGACTATGGCGCTGAGGGCAAGTTGCGAGCTGTCGGCTACACCCGTCGTCAGTGGCGGCGAAAAGGTTAAATTTGTCCGGCTGTAGTACGACTAAATTAATATATAATTCTTAAGTATAAAAGCGTGGAATTGTCGTCAGTGTTGCAATGAATGAAAAAACCCGTAAAAGTAAAGTTCATTTCATTGTACTTAAATCTAGTATTTTTGATGCATTTAAATCTAAATCTTATAATTTAATTGAAAACCTTCTGAAATAAATCCTTTACTATGGCTGTTTCAAGCTATTTAATGTACCTTCATAATGTTTTATTGATTTTTTATTAGTTTTACACATTACTGAATAAGCTTTCATTGATTACAATTAAATGTATAATCGATACTGAATGTTCTCGGTCCCAGGGAAAGTTTCGAGCACAATGGAAACTTTCCGAGAATATTCTCCGAAGAGAATATTTCGAGCACGGGAAATTTCCACCCGCCCATCGCTACTCAAGACCAAAGCTCTTCATAATTTGGCCGTTACCCCGCCAATTTAAGCAGACCTATTAATCACTATGAATCTCGTACTAATGACCGGTTTACCGAAGACCTCGGTGAAATGGTTATTATTGGTCAGTGGTCCAGAAACTAAGATAAGCTGAATTATGAACCGCTTATGAATGCGGCTCGCTTTGAAATTAATTTGGTTGGTTTGTCTTTAGGGTCTGGTAAGTTTACTAATGTAATTGAATTATAAGTGTGGTCTACAGTGATACCTCTTAGCGCCTTTAGTTCTAATTAGGTGCTATATTATGCTTTTAGTCTCATCAAAGATTGAACAAATTCTACAAGTAACGGGTGAGCTCCAGAACGCCTAAAAGGGCATTTATTACACCGACATCTCAAATCATTTTGCTAGCTTTTTTACAGTACCTAATGTATTTATGTATACAGCTGGTACTTTTATCAGTCCCAGTACAGCACGGAACAAATTCTGCAAATAAAACAAAAAAAAATGCGCTTTATTTTACATTATCCGTCGTGATCTACAACAAAGGCTTTCATTTCTATGGTTATGAAAACAAAAACCCGCAATAAAACAAACGTAAACTTTTAATGAAATAAAAACTTCTTGCTGTTAGAATTTTATTACAAAAAATATCGCTCTAGCCCGACACGCAGCTTTATTTGTATTATGATATGAATTCCATATTTTACGATTCTGTGCCCCCAATATGCAGCCTGCAGCATTTAATACAACAACTGCTAAGTGTTAAGAAATGTTACCGTATTCCAAGTCAAAAGTTGAAATCGTGCAGTGTCTTTATATTTTCATAGTTTTAAAAATAAAATATAGCAAGTGTAAATGTACATCTACATTTTCCGAATTTTACCTAATCATCATTCAACTTTGTGTCTTCCTGAAAAGAAACCAGAATCTAGAACGAGAGCCTCTGACCACTAAAGACTGCAGAAGTAGTTTATATTATACTCTTACATATTTTTCTAAGATCCTTTTGAAATAATTAAATAAATATAAAGGCTAAGGCAGCGAAAGCGTTAACCGGCATATTTACATACATAACTTTCAATTACGTTTAAAAAATATGTTTCAACCGGTCAATGCGAAGTTACGTGCGAATAGAAAAAAAAAACACATTTACACACACGTCCATTTTACAATGTTATGACTTTTCAGAGAAATTCAATGTTTTCGGGAAATTTTCAGGAGTAAGAGACGTTATGAATTAGGTAGCTTTTATTTGCAAATTATTTAAGAAGAGGTAGTAAACACTGTAAAATAGGGGGTTAGAGACAAATCCCCCTTAAATTTAAAGGCTTGAAAGTATTACCTCCTTATCCGTTTCCACCCAAGGTTTCCACCTACGAGCTGAGTACCGATACTCTATTAACTAAATTCATAGTCAGATATGCTTATTGTTATATGATGTCCATCCATGCCACCTGGTGTACATTCTGGAGCAGACACGTGCGCCTCAGGGTTGCTAACCGTATTAGCATACTGATTGTTTGCTCCCACAGCTACTGTGTTTGCTATGTTGCTGCTTGGTACTATCATAAGGGATTTGAGGAACAAAGTACCTAAGTGTAATGTCCTTGTGATGCAGATCTAGAATCTAGAATCCATTTTAACCCTTTCCAGGAAGTATACAATATTTTAGAGTCACGAAGCAGCACCTGTACCCAAATGTACTAAACGTGGTGACGTGCCTCTCAAGCGGGGAGACCTAAATCAAGAATTGTGCTTTTGCGGCTGATTATAAAATAAGAGTACCTAAGTGCCTATAATAGGTTTTGTATTGAGTTGATGAATTGTACCTTAACTCAATGGATATTATAACTGCTAGATTCTCTGTTAAACGCCCTAGTTTTGGAATAAGAGAACTTCCACCATGCTTTGTTCAATAAATCAAAAACGATCGCTGTGACTGTCTCAGAATCAAAACAACCCCTACCCTAAATACGTTACATACTTAAACAATATCCATCCATATTCTCACCGTATTAATTAACCGTGTTGACTCTCTGTGTGTGGCAAACACCACCACAGCATCTAAGGGATTGGACGTCTGAGTTGTCTGTTTACTTAGATGTTGGACACTGGTCCAGGAAACTTGGAGGTTTGCATATCACTTCAAACCAAACAGTGTCTAAGGATAGTCGAATTGAATACTTGCTCCTATATATTCTATACAGCACCGTATTTATCCTAGCTTTGAACTAAAAACTTGTGTTTGTGTAACCGTCTTTTGAACCTTCCATATATAAATTTTAAATGTTCTATTCCATTGTTGATATTGTTGCTTACCTGAAACAATAACAAAAAATGTGTTAAATTCTTTATATCCGCATTTCTTTTTCAATTTCATTATATGAATCTTCTCCAAAATCTCTTACAAAACATGGTTGAAGACGTTGATTTATTTAATTTTCAATACCACTTCAAAACTAAAAAGATGTAGTGTCCAAAAAGACCTTGGCGACGAATACATCAGGAGGGCATTATGCTGGAGTGTAACATGACACCTCCATTAGTGGCGAGATGTCGAAGTCGAGTGTCGCGACAGAGAAAACGCCACGTGACGCGATCGTGTTTAAACATTATAGAGCAGGGCACCTTTTCATATTCAGACAAAAATATAGGTATATTCAAGGTGAAGAGCTGCTGCGGTTTTCAGGTTTACCCTTGAACCCTGTGTTCTAGATCTGTAAGTAGCAAGCAATTACAGCAATTACAAAGCAAAATCAAGATAAACCACTGAATTTTATTATTTCACTTAAATTAATTTATGACCAACTACGTGTGAAATCTGTCTGGCATAATTTCATAACACGATCATTTCATAACGGAGAGACAGATACATGCGTCTGGGCAGTACACACTCATAATTCAGCCTGTATGCAATTAGCGCTAGATGGCACCCATATAGCACCCTTATACCACCCATATGGGATCTACATAGCACCCGTAAATCAGGATTGTTGAATAAAACCTGAATAGTGGGGGAGGGAATTGTGATATGGTGTGTACAGACAAACCGAATGATGCATTTATCACTGAATACAATAGGCTGTTTGGGTGTGCTCCGAATGGAAAATTCGTAGTACACAACCTACCTACTAAGTAGTGCTGTGCACTTATTATTATTTATTTTGATTTAGTATTTGCTGTTGAAACAGGAAAAGCTGTCATATTATTCGGATGCCCGTTTAGAATTTGACATCAAGTTCAAAATTGTTGTAGGTATGTACTAAATCTCCTTGATACTGTATTTACCTATCTGTGTTTTATACCAAATTCAGCAGTTAGGAATATAAAGTCATATATTTTGTGATGGGCCAAATTAACGACCGATTGGGTTCCCCTCGATAGCCGGCGAGGGAGAGGAAGACCGAGGAAACGATGGCGCGATGACCTGGACGCTTTTGAAAAAGACTGGAAAACCTTGGCTTGCAATCGGGACCAGTGGAAAAAGAAAGGGGAGGCCTTTGCCCTGCAGTGGGACATTTCAGGCTAACAAAAAAAAAAAAAAATTGTGATGTAGGCTCCGTAGAGTTGCATAAGATATTCTAAAACGAGTAAAATATGCTCTACTGTTCGTTAGAACGTATTATGCAACAAGAGTTATTGAGTACTAACTGTATTTAAACCCTCCCATCTCACCCATATATTCCCAGTTACCAGATAATGGACCGATACGAAAAGTATTTCCCATTCCTATCTTTAGTGGAAAGCAGTTACATTGCACACTGCATTTTGTGCATTCCAAATTGCAATTTTATCGTTAGTAGCGATCAAATTCCTATTCTCTACGCTGATTTATTTCAGGCAGTATTTTCTTGCCGGCGACAATGTGATAATGACTTTGTTTATGTTGAGATTAGTTGTGAAATTCAAAATCAAAAAACCGCTTTGCTAGACTAGATGGCAGGTTCAATTTTCGCCTGTCTAAACTAGAGCTTCAATCTATTCTTACTATACGTAGAACCTCCCGTAAACATGTAATGGGGTACATTCAATCCAAGTTTACCTACCTAATGGCCAAATTTGGTTATCCTAATTCGACCTAGGTATATTCTTTAGAGAAAGTTGTTCAGTTTCATAGGTAGGTTGAAAATTTTGGTAAGTTTTTTTACACCCAGTATATATTGTCTGAGCGGTAGGTACGGTAGCTAACGTAAAAGTCAAGTTTCCAAAATATAAGGTCAAAGACGCGATATTTTACGAGTCTCGTTCGTGCTATCGGGACATAAAATCCGCACTATAAGTGAAATTCTCATACATAATATTTCGAATACTTAGATATTTCGGTGCTACCACATATCTTAACTTGGCAATTTAAAATGCCACATGAGTATGAGTTAATACTGAATTTCGTGGGTAGACGAAATTATACAAAACTTACTACCTACATTTTGGTTGAGTTGCTGCTACATTTCTGGGGTTGGGGTTAGAAATATACTTATGAATAAAATAAAATAAACGAAATTTTCTTTAAAATCAAATATTACAGCTTTATAAACTGCTAGATAGGTAATTCTGTAAATATGATATATTATCAATTTGATTGAATAATTTCGTCAGAAAAAAAATTAATTACTTCCTTTATTCTGATAAGTATGTACACGTTTTGAAAAATATCAAATATTTATATTCCAAAAAAAAAACATGGTGCTAAAGGATGGATATCTATCGAAGTCACGCAATATACAACGTGTAGGGTATATGCATCGAGAAATGTGTGAATCAACCCATGAAACTGAACAACTTTCCCTAAGGAACAAGGTCGAAATACGAAAAAAAAGTTTTGACTTCCCATACTAAATGCGCTATCAGCTGATGCATTTTGTATGGAAGGTCAAAATTTATTTTTCGTTTTTCGACCTATGTTCCTTAGGGAAAGTTGTTCAGTTTCATGGGTAGATTCACACATTTCACGATGCATATACCCTTTCTGTTACACGTTGTATAGCGTAAAGCCTGCAACCGTAAACTGAACCGAACAATCGATTCGCCACTCGCTTAAAATTCTAAACGCCATCCCAAACATTACTAGCATATAAATTCTCGCCGCATAGCTAATATATCCCATAACATTTCACTATCAAACAACCCAGACTGTACTGAATACAGGGTGGCCTTTTTTAGTAAACCCAAATATATCTTTTAGCTGGAGTTATCCAGACCTGATCGTTCATGGATTCAGAGTAAAACATTAGTTAAACAAAAAATGTAAGGTATAGAATTTACGATAAAAAAATATAATCTACTAATGGCTGATTACGTGGATACGTTAGTACACTAGGGCCCGTATTTATAATCAGCTCTCAAGAGTGACAGCGAGTTTGAGTTTGTATCAGAAATGTCATTTCAGTATAAAACGACCTGTCAAATCCATATTTAATATTGCTCTCAATCTTGAGATCGCTTTATAAATACGAGCCTAGCTAAATAATTAATGTGTAAATAATCATGAGACTGACAGCGAGTTTTGAGTTTCTATCAGAAATATCATTTCAGTACAGACGGCCTGTCAAATCCATAATTGATATTGCACTCCTACTTATTTGATACCGTCGAAAGTTTACATTATGTATTATCAGACTGTCATATTACGTGGAACGAATAAATATTTTTTTAATCATAAATTCTATAAAATATTGGATGTCTAAAAACGGGCCACCCTGTGCATGATATAGACACAGTGTATTATTGCGTGCTGGTATGCATTTATGCTCCGGCACAATGGCCAGGGTTGCACAGGCGACTGCTTTCAAGGGCTTTGCATTGGGTCTGCATGTGCTAGTATACTGTGTTTGATTCCTAAGACGTACTCATGCGTGAATAGCGATGGTACCTAACTATTCTATTAGTATATGGCATAAGTCTGTTGAATTAATGTAACTAGAAGATAGATTATGAATCTAAATTAACTTCTTAAATATTTGTAGCATTGAAGGTTCAACTACAAACCAACTACAAACGAACAAGTGAAAATATATTATTTGATATACATACAAGCCCCTCAAACAATTTTTAAGTATACTTTTTCATAGTGATTTTGCTGTAGAAAAAGACTCTCATATTAAGTATGTTATAAGCAAACGTAATTATAATTAAAACGCTATCAAATGCAACATTAAAGTGTTAAAAGCTGCTTACTTTAAAAGCTGCTATAAAATCATTTGGTGCACAATTAATACTACAACAATACACTAACGAACCGAACAGTATTGCCCTTATAACACCTACTCCAAAACGTTATAACTCTACTATTACGCCAAGCAATTTTCAACTTTATTATCGTAGAGCTATAGATGTATTTTCAATATCATTTGACCAGGTGATTAGCCGGCCGATTTGAGAAGGTGCCGGAGTGTGTGGAGGAGGAATCACGGGCGGGTAGTTTTCAATTGATAGCGTAGTTTGTGGTGAGTCTTCCGCGTTTAAGTTGCACGGTATTATGCTCGCTCTTTTGTTCAATATGTGCCTTTGTTTGCGCACTTTTTGTGCTCTATGTTGCTGGTTTGTACGATATTCCGTGCGTAGTATTGGAAGAAATAAGAGAGAGATGTATAATTGTAGACTTTCATTTTCATTCATCAAAATTATTTTTTAGAAGTAAAGACACTTTCAAATCAATTTGCGAAACAACACAACAGAAAGAAAGTACAGAATGTGCATGAATAACTAATATTTATGTCCCAACCCGGCACTTCCTATATTTTGTAAATTTCACAGGCTATAGGTAAATTATATTATTTTTGTCAAAAATTAATCATTGCTTGCATCATCAAGTGACTATAAAAAGATAAAATAAAGAAAACATTGATTCTTTTCCGAACTTCTCAAATAATACGGTAAAGAAATGGAACCGGCTAAACCGGAGCTAAAACAATCAAACATCAAACTCGTCGGCAATCTCCGTCACTTGTTTTTCTCCAAAAGTTTCACTTCTCAATTATTTCGCGGCGCAACTTTGCGAATTAGGGCCCGTCCCCACTTCGGCTCATTAGGGCCGTATTGCCGCACACGTGGGTATTGGGTATCTACTGGGTAAAAAGCGGGTAAAGGTACATTATTTTAAATATAAAAGTAACCACCTTCAAATGTAGGAATAATTACGAATAAAGCAATGCACCACCAGTCGCTTCAAATACTTAATGATTTCACGAGTTCCCTTAATTTCCGCAGGATCCCATAATTTAATTCTAACCTGCTCACCATGACCGGGAGAGTACTACTATTTCACTAATTAAAAAAGGCATCAGGTTCAGGCACTAATTTGAGAAGTCGCTGTCGCTTTAGCTCTATTTACTCTTCTGTGGGTTCAGGCATCTTTGACAACTCACTACCGTATATGCGTCTGTGTGTCCGAATTAGAACCCTCAACTCTTTAAGTACGAGTAGTCCCTGACCTAAACTAGAGCAACTAGAGTGAAGAGCAATCCCACTATCGAAAAAAAAACATACAAATAAAAATCACCAAGTGAATAGATGGAAAACCCCTCCCGCATCACAATTTGTTTCCACTATCCTTTTCTGCATTGCCTGGAAGAAATTGCTATCTAAGCAATAAGACCGCCTTCTGTACACATATTTTGTTTTTATAATTGAATATTTGAATTGAATTGAATTGGGAACCTCCTCCTTTTTTGAAGTCGGTGAAGTACACGGGTAAAACCACTCTTGTGCACGGGGTTTGAACGCACCTGCGCTGAAATATGGTTATCGCTACGCGTGTTCGGCGTGAGGATACACCAACTTGAACCGTTTGCGGAGTTCACTTAAAACTGACTAAGTTAACACTTCAAAGCGTTTCGTAAAATGAAGGGGATGTTTTAAACATATAGTATATATCGCAGCTTAGCTTATTTTGTAAACCTTACAAAAATTATCTGTTGTAATGCTTTTGTCGTAGGCCAATCGATGCCCAGACGTAATCGCCATACGCTGGCATTTTTCGATTTCTTGTCTCATACTTACACGCCACGGTATTCTTTACCATAGCGTTCAAACCTTAACGTGACCATAAAACAGCTTCATTGACGACGCCCTCAGCTCTCAGCTGAACATTTATGATTTGTCTTGTCAGTTCAAGATGATTCCATCTACAGTTCTGTTGAACTACCGTGAATCGCTCTCTCATTGGTCGAACTTTAAGTAGCGCACTCCAAGGGATCTTTCAGCACAAGCAGCAAGTGATCTGAACCTGTCAGGTTGTAACATGTATATAGGTACTTGTACACATATTACAGAAATGTACCTATACTGTGGTACGAGTGAGAACGCACCTGCGGGGAAATATGGTTATAGTCGCGGCTGTTTGTTTAGCGCCTCCTGTATCACTTGCAGGTAAGTAGAGTAGGGGAACAAACAGAGTAAACTTGTATTTGTTATTTTAGTCTTCTAAAGCCGACCATACACCGTAGCCGCCCCAGGCGAGCCGGTGGTATGCCAATAGTGACCGCGCGTTGGAAGGTTGAGTTTCGTGCGGACTGCTCGTTTCTGCGGCATGCCAGCGGCCCGTGTGTAATAAAACATCATTAATTTAGGAAGCAATTTATTTCTTTCTTTAAAAAAACTGTAAATGTGATCTGGCCCAACATGACAAAAACCGAGACAAAAAAAAGAGATATTTTATCTTTTGACCCTCGACTAAATATTCCTGGACACACCGACTAAACCGTATGGGAATTGTAACTGGTGAAGTTACATGCAGCAAGGATATGCTAAGTTCCATCAATATGTTCCAAGTTTTTTATATCCGGCGGAAATTACTAATTTCTACAAACAATAAAATATTGCTTCTAAAACATGGATTATTGAAAGAAAAGCAAGTTATTTTTTACCCCTTTTACCTCTAAACGTCTTGTAGTAAAATACCTATTGAACAACTCTGAATCCATATCCCAGTATATCCCCTTCATAGTAATCGATCATGTCAAATCTCCCGACGACGAGGTCTTCAAAGTATTAAAAACACATTATTGGTAACTTTTTACAGAATCATTCAGGTTTTGGCCTGTCATATCATGCTGTAGTGAACATCAGTTTTAATATCCATTGCGGTTCATAATATACCTAGGCATGTATAGAATAAGATAACAGTTGAGAAAATATTTTTTAAATTAAATCAACCTGGTTTTCTTTTTTTCTTTTTTACAATGAACGTAGTTGGGCATTATTTATAGTAAAATACGCAAGTCAAATTATGACGGGCATGTTGGCCCTGCCACTGCATGCGAAAAGCTACAAAACCTTAAAGTAGCAATGTATATCAAAATGAATAAGTTCCTTTATTATCATCAAAAGAATATTGAATGAAGTTTCTGTACCGTTAACTCCCCTGCTCCAGCACATCTTAAAGATAAGCCGAGTGCGTAAACATACGAAAACCCTTGAACAGAACTAACGACCCGTGCTGAAGAGTATTGAAAATTTATTCTAAGTACACCAGGGCGTTTGATGGTTAGTTATGGTACAGCCTGCGCTTAACACTGCCACTTTATTTTGACCCCTATCGCTCCACTTTCCTCAGTAATTCGTTACAATCATGTGGGGAAACTTGGGTCTGGATAAATTGGAAGTATGCTAAGGTGGTTCGCGAAATTCGTATTGCAAGACGTGTAGTGTGTTACCTCTATTTTGAGGATTGCAAACAAGAGTTTATTTTCAGAGGTGTTAACATGAAATGTAGTCAGAATTTCAAGTGAACGGCGAAATGCATTTTTCTTATCTCCATTTCTGTGGAAACGAAGAATTGTGTCGTGTGAAGTTGAAATTCTCGCAAAACTTTCGGATGTTTCACTTTATAAAAGAGAATTTTTGAGATAGGTACAACCAAGCAAAAATTGAGTTAAACATGTTATTGTAGATTTAGTCTATTGTTATAGGTAAAGGTTGTATGAAAATAGAAAAATATTTTTCTCTTTTATTTGGCAAATCCTCAAGAAATCAGTTTTGATTTGGTTTCGACACGCAAGAGGCTATTTTTCAATAAACCCCATCAAATCCACCATGGGCGGGTCAAATCTGGAAATCGGTACGCATCGCTGCAACACCATCGCTCTCCTTTCATTCGGGTAATGCGAAAAATGTGTCGACGGTCAGCCTTCCTGCCGAGTTTTATACCTATATATATCACTGCAGAATGCGCTCGGACAACAGGGGAAAGACTAAGAATGACGACATCTTTTGGGTTAATAATGATTCTTATTTGCAGACCAAGCCGATGGAATATAAATAGAATATTTTTCAAAGATATTTGTATTAAAATTTAAGCTTTCAATAGCACACACGCAGTTTATGCGCAGGTTGTTAATTCCACTTGCATGAGATATGACGGGAATACAAAATCAGTCAAATTTCTTAAATTCCACGCACTTATAAATTGAAGACAAGGGGAAGTTCAATAACCTGTCACGAGGGTAGAGAGGAATCAAGTAATTTGTTCGTAAATCCCCGATAATTAAATTTCTGGCATTTTACCTGCCAAAGGACGTGAAATTAATAAAACTTTATCGAGGATCCATTGGTTATTTCGACCGTTTTGACAAAATGTTTAATAACCTTCTTATTATTTTCAATTTAATAGCTTTTGAAGATGGCAGCCCATGATGATGATGAATTTCATAGCTACAATCAAAATTCTTACGTCCACTGTGTTATATTTTTCTCAGACATAAAACAATTTTTCACGTTACCTACTAGAATAAAAAAAAAACAACAGATATGCAAACGAAAACTATTGCATCGCAGAACAAAGGCTTTGATTGCGACGCAAAAAATTTTGAAGCGCAAAATGCATCGTAGCATTCCGCTACATCGCCTACGGCGTAGACAATTAATCGTATGAACCACTGTTTTGCTCTACGAGATATTCTCTAAAGCTCCTGATAGGTTTTTTTGAGCGCTACGAGATTGCATATTACAAAAGTTGGATACAAAACGAACGTGTGCCGTGTTGTCTGCTTGCCAGTTTTACACAGACTAGACTTTCTATAGACTGTACAATCAGACTTTTTTTCTCTCCAAAATATGCTATACAATTAATTGGAAAAACATCAAGTTAAAGGTTCAAACTTCCTTATAAAAGGATCTGAACAAATTAGTTCATGGTCACGACTATATCCAAAACAAGGGTAGGCAGAGCGTCAACGCTGTTATAAAAGGGTGTTTTAGCCATATTTGACCAAAGTTTCTGTTTAATAAAAAAGTAATTTGCGCGCCAGTTGTACGTTAGAACTTGCAACTTGCATGCAAAAATAACTGTGAACGCATCATTGATCGATTAATATTCTTAATAAATTTTCAACATCTATTAAAAAAAAATCAGTTTGATAACTTATATTAAGTTGTCTATTAGTTCATTCATCTGTGATCGGTCTATGTTTTAAGATATAGCTTTGCCACGTTTTATGAAAAGTCCTGCTTAACAACTTTCAACCCTGAAATCAAAGACTTTAAGCTCATTTTACACTGCCCGGAATAGGTAGGGTTTTATACTAAGGTTTTATGTCTTTTTACATACAATATAATCGAAGGTAGTTATAGTTACGAGTGGTCAGTTTTCAATGGCAGCAATCGTCGTTCAGTTGCGGTGTTTAATGAAAATACTGTACGTACGGCAACACTTTAAATGAATGTGGTCTGAGCTATGGGCTCCCGATGTGGAGGTCCTGGTTTCGATTCTCACGAGGGACACAGAAAGTTGATATTAGTCAATTTATCACTTTGTGATTTTCCCCGGTTTGGTTAGGGCAATGCAGGCAAGAAAAAGGATTCCGTGTTTCGGGGGGCACGTTAAGCCATCGGTCCCGATCGCTGTTTTTGATAGTGATCGTTACGCTAACCATATCAGATGCCTAATAGCTGTGCTACTAGGCGGTTTGATATCTCTGACACCAGGGTTCATCGGGTCGATCGACTCGAAACCCACAAGACAAGAAGAAGAAAGGTCTCCTGCGTGAAAAAGTATGCAGCGCCTCCGCCCCTTCATTTATATCCTTGTCATTCTTACTGTACTACAATGGTACAATCGTTCACTCCCATTCGTTCTCGTTCCCTTTGGTATTAAAATGTTCATTCGTTCAAATATTGTGCTCCATTCGAACCTCTATGAAATGTTCATATAAAGGAAACTGTTGGGTCTAATTTTATTGCTCGAAATTAGGGTTTTGAGGATCATTTTGGAATGGTTGCGAAAGGTGGTTTTAATTATATTCGAATTATAGATTCACCTAATTAGGATACGGTACTCTTATAAACTTTATTTTTAGTATTATGTCTGGTAAGTAGTGAGATATCAGTTAATGAAATCGTTTTACAGAAAAAAAATTATGTACGAAAGTAAATTTTTTAATGGTTACAAGGTAAGAGACTTGACTGAATTTGCAGAAATACGAAAAACTTTCAGAAATCGTTTTTATAAAAAAAAAAACTTACTTTTTACTATAAATAATATCTTGTATTATGAAACAGTCGGAAATTCCGGACATCAATAAAAGCCACGAAAACCTAAACAAATAAAAGTCGACAGTCGATATACAGGGGGCGTGGAAGTAAACAAGTGAACTTATAACAAGCGAGTAACAGGTCGGGTTAACTCAGGAAAAGTCAGGGAAAGTTGGTAATGAGATATCCCCCGCAGCTACGGATTTACTGACACGCTGGCCACATGCTGTATATAGTTTGCTCTGATATAAATAAAATAGGTATTATGGTTATTAAGTTGTATACGACAGTGGGCAAGATGGTCTTAGATTTGAAAAAAGAATCTATTTATAGTTTAGGATGATTTGATGATGTACTTATTAGTCAAAGTAGTAGCATCACATTTTGCTGCGGGTATTGTAAATGTCGTCTTAGGAATAAATCCAAGAAATGAATCGAAAAGTTAAAAAAAAATAACGTCTTGTACTGAGTGGGACAATTTCTAACTTTGTCTTATGGGTAACTACTTATAGCATTAAAATGTAATGAACCTTCCTTGGTAAATTACTGCTACCATGTTTAAATTTAGAATATCTCGAGCCTTCGATCCGGTGTCTGTAGATCGTTGAGAGGATTAAAAAATACAATAAGAAAATGGCAGTAATTTTCAATAGGTACTCCACTTTTCCTTAATCACCCTGTACCTCTCTCATCCCCTAAGGGAAAATCTGAGCTGTGATTAAGGTGGTATTCTTAAGATCCGTTATCAGTAGGGGGCATCTCGCTAACGACGAGGGGGAGGGGAGAATAGTTTCAATCAATGGCATTTACAGGTTATTATGGGCTTGTCAAACATTTAAAGACGTTTTAGCTTGCTTGATTCTCAACCCCGCGTGGGAAAAAATATGATAAAATATTCACAAGTCATCACTGTGTTAAATTGTTTTCCGTTTGGTTAAGTTGTCGGTACCGGTCATTGAGTTTGTTAGTAGTTGTCACACGAACCACGTCAGAGGCCCAAATATAAGGTGGTTTAAAAACTTGGACACACAGAAGCCAAACATCAAACAGGTCGTACTCATTCATGAGTACTCGAACAATTTCAATTTCAAATACTTTTTTCACTTAAGGAAAACATACAACACAATAATACACATAACAACATAACAAAACTACAACATAGACTAGACGGCCTTATTGCTAAAGTAGCGCAACAACAACAATAATATCAAACACCCAAGACCTACATCGATCACACACTCAAACTTTTGACTGACTCAACAAAACGAGAGGTTATAACTTATATAAAAATCTTGGCCCCGAACCGAAAATCTTTCACACTCGGCAAGAAATATATCCAATAAATAAAACCCTCCACATTTCTTTGGCGAAACACTAAGATAAATCACTTCAGAACTGCGCAACTTTGGAACTGTCAAAACAAAACCTCTACGTATTCATATCGGACAAAAGTTCGGCCAAGCACTGACTAGAACGATAAATAGATATGATTGTGTATTATGCATGACACTTGTATGACAGATTAAGGATAAAATAAATTGCTCACTGAAAACCTTTCAACGGAATATTAGGTCGCGTTTAAACACCAAACATGTACGCTGAAAGTCAGACAATTTCAACTGCTGCCGAAGACACGACAGAATTTTGTATGGAACTCAATGAAGTTACAAAAAGGTAGTATCAGACAGATATTCAAGAACTTGGAGAAAAATGCAACTTTTACTGACTCAACTCAAAATAAATTTGACATGAAACACGACCTACAAAAACTTTCAAAACATTTTTAATAATTTTGATTTATTATACCTTACACCTACACTGGGTCAAAAAAATCTTGACTATAGGGTAAGGTCATTAGTTACTGTCGGCCCCGCAACCCGCGGCCAAGATATTGATATTTTGCGCTTTGATAAATGATGCTGAGAACTTGGCGCTTTTGGACACGGCGTAAATATCGTCAATATAATGTGAACGACAGCAATATTTTCACACGGACTGGATATTTTGTCACGGACGGCCTACATATTTTTAGGGGCCCGAAATTGGGTGATTTACCCTACCCTTAAGGGTATCGACTAGTATAACAAATTCCAGTAATATGACGTAGTCTTCCATGCTGGACTGGGAGTCATAAAAAAAATATAGAATGTGCCAGCTGTATCTCCTCTCGGGCATGCTGTAAAAACCAGCTAAGGGATTCGAGGGTTTTAATGTATTGCAATTTAGGCGATGGGCTGACAACCTGTCACTATAGCAATACACATGACCATCTGAAATAATCCTCAAAACTTGTCAGACGTGGCGGAATGACCTTTCGGTCGTTTTCGCTCTGTCTATCCCATTAGAGATAAAGGCGTGATTTTATGTACGTATGTATGACGTAGGTAGTAAAATAATTCAAACAAACGTGTATAACAAATAAATGATTACGTTTTATCTCAATTTTGCTGAACCTAGATCGTCATCAATCAAGTAAATTTTTCAAAGAGCTGTTTAAAGCCTTACCATAATATGTAACTTATTCATTTTTATTATTTTATAGATTAGCATAAAATTATATTCTGCTTTGAGATTCTGTGACAAATGAGTTCGCTCTAAGGGCATCTTCGTATCGGTCACCTCTAGCCTAGAAAAAAAAAAGCCAAGATCAAACCCATAATAACTCATCAAATTCTTTGAAAAGCTGCCATCAACTTCACAGAACAATTATTGTACCACTTGCAGCACTTTCAAATGCAGAACCATTCAAACAATACACTCCAAACTGTCGTTATTCTGTAATCTCAACCCCTATTTAACCCTTTAAAGCAGAATAATGTCAAGAAGTATCACTGGAATGTTCTCAAAGTGGCTCTTAACGCCTTCACTGCGATGTAATTTGATATTCATGTACCCTTTGACAGGTCGAAGCGTCAATTATCATGCGCTTTACCCTAAAAGCAGCTTCTAAAAGACAAAATTATGTAGGACAGATATTTTAATAAATTTGGAAGTCTGGACAGGATGATTGAATATTGAGGAACTGAAATAAAGAAAAACCAGAGATTTTTCGGGGTTGAGCGTTCGGATGATAGTGGCCGCAGAACTTTGCGAACGAATGACGGAAAACCACAACCTCAACCATATTGCACCAATGACGTAGTCTTGTGTCTGAGACCAAGATACCTAATTGCGGTCCTTGAGCCGATAAAGTAAGTATTTTTATTGCTAGATAATAACAATCTCATGAAATGGTCTACCGGGTGTAAGGGACAGCGTACCAAAAACTGAAAGGGTTGGCTTAGTCAATGAAACTGAACAACTATCAGCAGGAAATTCTTTCGTTGACTTAACAACCCCTTTCAGTTTTCGGTACACTGTCCCTTACACCTGGTATGATAATCTTAACTTCACTTAGGCCCGTATTTATAATCAGCTCTCAAGAGTGACAGCGAGTTTGAGTCCGTATCAGAAATGTCATTTCAGTACAAAACGATCTGTAAAATCCATACTTAATATTGCTCTCAATCTTGAGATCGCCTTATAAATACGACCTTGAGTATCGAACCTACGACTGGATGAGATCGTAGTTGTGGTTTTAAATCTGCATATTTCGTACAACAATCTCATCAAAAATGAGTTGTTTTATTTCTCAGCATTCTCATTCAACTCTATAACATCTCATTGTAAATGGATAGCCAATATCGTTGTGAAGTTGAAAATGCATGAGCAGCCATTGTTAGCTATAACAAAGTTGTTAATACACTGCAGTTTGCCCGTAGCAGTTTCCGTATAACATTTGTTTCACTTCTATTAACACTTCGAATGCGCAGACCGCACCCTTTATTGCGTAGCGGCTACGAGCCCGTAGCTAGTTCGTAGCGTTTAGACCCCGTGTAGCAACTCGCTACAGCGTAGAGCGTAGCAAAGTATTATAAAGTAGATGTCACGAAAGAAAATAAAAAGATACCTACTTTATGTTTTGATATTTTCGCGGTTTCACTACATTTCAATTGTTATTTTGAACGGGAAAAAGAAGATGTCAAACTAGCCTCACCAGTACATCCGTGACCATGGAACGTGCAACCATTATAAAATATCGAGGTAATCAAAATAAACATTATTTGAATGACAAATAATTTGTCATTTTTCGACACTGTTTGAAATGACAAACTTATTGTATGTTAATAACGTTTTTGGGATGTTGTATTTTGAATTCGAGCATAACTTTATTGTTACGGAAAATCCCACTAATCTTGATTTAGCTATGGCATTTCCCTCCCCGATTGCTCCTTCTTTATCTATATTCAAAGAGGCATTCTAATCTATTTGTCGTGTGCAGTAACCTGACCGCAGTGAAAAGTCCACAGTTGCTCCGGTCGTTCTCAACTTTGCAGATATTTCGATATGGCCGCATTAAACTTGGCTTGTTACTGTGCGATACTAGGTACTATTGTTTTACCGGTTTTACCTGTGCTTTGGGTGTGGACATAGTATGTACTATGGAATAGCCATCAATGGAATATTGGGAAACCTTATTTGCAGCCCACTGCTGTAGGAAATACACCTTCCAGGCTATCAACCTGTAATAATCTGTGACGAAAACGTTAGCTCTGATGAAAACCAGTAAAAAAGCAATTTACCTATTTTAGGCTTGTATTTATAAAGAAGAGGGAGGCCTTTGCCCAGCGGTGGGATGATCCAAGCTAAATAAGATAAGATAAGGGAACAATATTAAGTATGGATTTGATAGGCCGTTTCGTAGTAAAATTACATTTCTGATCCGAAATCAAACCAGCTGTCAATCTCATGAGCTGATTATTATTATGCGCCTCCTTAGAACTCAGCAGGGAGAAGCTAAGATTCTTAATCGTACATTTTTCATTCTCACAGTTCTCATTTTCCATGTAACGCGGGCTGGAAACACAATTTCTGTTTCATTTCCTTTCTCTCCAATTATTACAAACGACAAAGAAATGTTTCTATTCAAACAGCACTGCAGTTTCCAGTAACTATATCTCCATGCCTCGCGGCGGAGTCGCCTGCGTTATTTCCGAACTTCTGCCCAGTTTTTTAAGACTTTAAAAAATTATAGATATAGCATACAAACTTAGTACCTACCTATCAGGTGCCAAGTTTTTTAAAACTGTTCTTTCCATTGTTTTGATCCTCCTAAAAAAGGGATAACATTTTATCTATCTTCACGCATCCATTTATTGGAGATATATCTGTCCAAGTATTTAATAAAAACCAATTATTTAGTTTCGTCACTGCGGAACATGAAGAAAATAGCAGTTAATTCATTTTCTCAATGGTGGTAAAACAAGATCATTAACGGGATATCAATATAAGGCTACAAACGGTCACAACCTTTGCTGATAACGGCACTACCAACCGGACTACTAGTAGTGCCGTTCACAAACGACGGCACTACCAGGTGTGATATGCTTCACGTGCAGAACAGCAGCGCCGTCAAAGCTATCTCATCACATCAGACGGAGCGTGGCTACCGGTGGTACCAACAACCCGGTCTAAACGCGTTAAAATGATAATTTGTCATGTGTATTCCATTCTGTGGCTACAATATATTTCTGTCCGTGTTTCCTCTATGTTTGTACCAGTCCAAGCCAGTTTCATATTACTATCTTTCCGCAGAATTCCTTTAGCTGGCGGCAACACAACTTTTGCTCTATCATTCCCTTTGTATTGCCTGTTTACAATGCAATTTGATAGCGAACAGTTCCAGTAGTAAAATTCCGAAGATTGGAACAGACCGGGTTTCCCAGAGTTTGCTCTTTAATGGATGTGAAAGGAAATACCAAATAGCCGATAAGGTCTACATAACTATTTAAAAAATACCCTGATTGATATTGAATCAACTCACAATGAGTAAATGGCATTTCCTCAAGAATAAAATAAAATAAAGAAACTTTTGATAGTGTAATAATTAAAAGATAAGGAAAGATATGAAAAGATAAGATAAGAATAATTAAAAGACCTCATGCATACTAGCTCAGTAATCCACGTCTCAGTATGTGAGGTGTAGATTTCAAGATTTGAAACAAACTATTATCTACATAAACTTTGACAAAGATTTACCGTAGAAGTTTATTATCATACATCAGCATCAGCCAGTATCCATCCACTGAAGGACATATGCCTCTCCCATGGCACGCCACTCAGCTCGGCCTTCAGCACTCTCATCCAATTTCTGCCCGCTTTCTTACGAATATCATCGCCCCACCTAGTTGCAGGACGTCTTTTACTACATTTTCCGATACGCGGTATCCACTCTAGAACTCGTCTGCCCCATCGGCCATTCTAGAAGTTTATAAATAACTGAAAATAACGACGCCTGAACACGACACCAAATAAACCTAGATATTCTTAGTTTTATGACAACATCATTAACACAAAGTAATTCTACTTTAACACCTCAACAAACAAATTCTTTAACCGCAATTTCCTCCCGTTTTAACTGTCGACATCTACATAAATCTACCATTTTAATTTGTTGTTTTTGTTCAAATTGTTCTTGTAGTTTGTTCTGAACTAACGATGGCATGCCACACGCCATCTTTGAGCAAAAACAAGAAAAAGAAAATTTTCAATTTCACTTTATTTTCGTTGCGAAGTTTTCAGCGGGACAAAATAATAAATTTCTTTGATTTAAGTATAGATAAAACTTGTTATTTGTTTGATTTTTTGAAGATTTTTGTATCTTCATTCATAAAATAAATAGTCCATCTGTTAGAAATTATTATGTTATGTTCAGTTCTCTTTGCTAATTTCGGAATTAGTAAAACTATAATTTATTTTAATTTAACGGCTGGAATATAATATTTTACAATCATTTTAGGACCAAATAAAATAACAGTAGCGTTGCCATGACAACAAGAAGACTCATAGGCCCGTATTTATAATCAGCTCTCAAGAGTGACAGCGAGTTTGAGTCCGTATCAGAAATGTCATTACAGTACAAAATGATCTGTCAAATCCATACTTAATATTGCTCTCAATCTTGAGATCGCTTTATAAATACGAGCCATAAAGTTTAACGACAAGTTTTCCTTCGTACAAAAGTTTTGGTAAAGTTGACGTGTTTAGTTTCGACAAGAGAATAAGTTTCAGTAGGAAATAGGTATACCGCATCAATTCCATATTCTAGGTAGTTCGCGAGTTAAAAAAACCGCTTGCTATTTTTGCATTACTTATTTATACTGTCCAATTACACAAAAAAAAAAAAAAAAACTAACCTTGAATTTATGTAGCGAACTCAAGATTAAAAGCAATATTAAGTAGGTATGGAATTAAGAGGCCATTTAGTTACTAGAGTAAGATTTCTGATACGAACTCAAACTCGCTGTTAGTCTCAAAAGCTGGTTTATTAATGTGGGCCTTAATCAAAATACATAGTTCGTAAGAAATTGTTATGATGAATGAATGAGTCATTTTTAGGCATCTGCAAGATTAGATAACAACGCAGAATATACCAAATGAATGCACCAAATGATCACCCGTACCCTTACCGCTACCAACTTTACCCAACAAGCTGCATTTCACCAACTTTACCTGCAACAACCGAACAAAAACATCACTTCAAGAAACTTCCACCCCAATATTTTTAATTAAGCTCGGCATTGTTACACCTTAGTAGCAATTCATAACATCCGACAGTGGGGCTAATAGTGGAAGTTGCGAAGAATGAGGACTGCTCACGATGGTGCCCTCTCGATAATTGGTTTTCTTGGTCGCAGTGGTAAAGGGATGTGCAGAGAACCGAGTCAGTGAGTTGCCTCATTTCACGAAGGGTAATTTATTCATTGTACGCTTTGTTAGTTATATATAACAGGCGACAGTGGGGCTAATAGTGGAAGTTGCGAAGAATGAGGACTGCTCACGATGGTGCCCTCTCGATAATTGGTTTTCTTGGTCGCAGTGGTAAAGGGATGTGCAGAGAACCGAGTCAGTGAGTTGCCTCATTTCACGAAGGGTAATTTATTCATTGTACGCTTTGTTAGTTATATATAACAGGCGACAGTGGGGCTAATAGTGGAAGTTGCGAAGAATGAGGACTGCTCACGATGGTGCCCTCTCGATAATTGGTTTTCTTGGTCGCAGTGGTAAAGGGATGTGCAGAGATTCGAGTCAGTGAGTTGCCTCATTTCGCGACCAGTAACTTATTCATTGTTCATTTTGGTAGTTATACATAACAGGCGACAGTGGGGCTAATAGTGGAAGTTGCGAAGAATGAGGACTGCTCACGATGTACCCTCTCGATAATTGGTTTTCTTGGTCGCAGTGGTAAAGGGATGTGCAGAGATTCGAGTCAGTGAGTTGCCTCATTTCGCGACGAGTAACTTAGGCTCGTAATTATAAAGCGATCTCAAGATTGAGAGCAATATTGAGTGCGGATTTGACAGGTAATTTTGTAATGGAATGACATTTCTGATACGAACTCAAACTCGCTGTCACTCTTGAGAGCTGATTATAAATACGGGCCTTATTCATTGTTCATTTTGGTAGTTATTCATAACATCCGACAGTGGGGCTAATAGTGGAAGTTGCGAAGAATGAGGACTGCTCACGATGGTACCCTCTCGATAATTGGTTTTCTTGGTCACAGTGGTAAAGGGATGTGCAGAGAACCGAGTCAGTGAGTTGCCTCATTTCGCGACGAGTAACTTATTCATTGTTCATTTTGGTAGTTATTCATAACATCCGACAGTGGGGCTAATAGTGGAAGTTGCGAAGAATGAGGACTGCTCACGATGGCACCCTCTCGATAATTGGTTTTCTTGGTCGCAGTGGTAAAGGGATGTGCAGAGATTCGAGTCAGTGAGTTGCCTCATTTCGCGACGTGTAACTTATTCATTGTTCATTTTGGTAGTTATTCATAACATCCGGCAGTCGGGGCTAATAGTGGAAGTTGCGAAGAATGAGGACTGCTCACGATGGTACCCTCTCGATAATTGGTTTTGTTGGTCGCAGTGGTAAAGAGATGTGCACCAGTATGAGCGCAATCGAGTCAGTGACTTGATTTGTCTTGTAAACACGATCACACTCATAGCTCCCACTAGCATTCCCTGTATCGGGGAACCTATCTACAAAGAACATCCAGAACAGCTCAGTCCGTCAAAATAGATTAGATTAGAGTATGAATTTAAAAGCGAATAAAGTAGATTTAAATTATTTTATTCATACAGACTGTTGATGTATTGTAGGCTGTTGATAATGATGTTGATGCTTAGATGTTGATGACGATAAATTTGACAGACAAATTCAGTTTGTTATTTCTGAATAATGATTTAATTATTGAAATATTTATCTAAATAGAACATTTTACATTGCTGTGCCCAAAATAAACAAGATTTTATTCTATGGAATTTTAATTTGAAGGTTAGTTAACTTCGGAATCCAATCGATTCATTCCATTGAATCAGTTTAGCGTGCACTGTTCCCATCCCTATCACATGAGGTTTAATTGAATACGCCAATGGGAGTCGTTTGTTTTGCCATTGTGATGTATTTCAAAACGAGAAGCGCAGTGGTTTAACTTGAGGGTGGAGATGAATGTGTAGTGCTGACACGAAGGTTCTTCATATCGCGATAAAAGAAAGAGAACAATTGAAACGATTTGCAGTAATAGGGGACTTGCCTACTGCCCCTCAGCTTCAATAAAATGCAATACAAGATTTCTTTAATTTGCACCAAAAACCAAATCATAAATAAAAAGAAAAAACATAAAATAAACAGTAAGTTTGTACAGTATCTATAGGCGGCCTTGTTGCTATCGGGTAGGCAGAGCGTTAATGATCTCGATTTCGCTTACGCACTGTATGGTTGCTGTCGTGATCGTGACACCTCGGATTCTTTTATTGAATTCAGAGTATTCTAGGAAGAGGAACAGTTGTATTTTATAGTTCCTAATCTAGCAGGGGCTGAGCAGAGGCTGTAAATAAAGACGCCTGGTGAGATAAACGGGAGGCCTTTGCCTAGCATTAGGACGCCGGTGGGACGACCTAAAAATTAATCTAGCACGATAGTACTAAATTGAATAAAATTCTCATATTCGCAACTGCAGCTAACTGCTGTTCGATATTTCCCCATACGCTTGGACGTGCGAATCCAACATGGCGACCGTTCGCCATGTTGGATTCGCACGTCCAAGCGTATCGGGGAAATATCGAACAGCCAGTTAGCTGCAGTTGCAGAATATTGAGAATTTTATTAAATTTAGTCACTATGGATAACTGTAGATATAGTTAAGGGGTTGATAGAGCGTGAAAAGAACTTAAAAAAAATGATTCGCCACTTTGGGGAGTACCTAAGTTGTGAAGATAGCAATACCTACTTAAATCTGGTAGCCGCAAGCTAAGCTTATCACTTCTCATGCAAGATAATTCAGCGAGACTTAACCCTAAGCCTAAGGCAAGTCAATAATTAAAGAGACACCAGTATCGAAACTTCACGCACAGGTCAGTTCGTTTGAACACCAATTATATTACGTAAACCACGAAGATTTTCATAAAGGGTAACAAGGAATTGAAATTCTTTTGTCAACTACCTTACAGCGTGTGTCGCGTGGGTAACTTACTCTGTGCCACTATGAGACTTTAATATTCTCTTGCAACCAACGTAACAATGAAAGCATCATTTTAGGACCATCACAAGGCTCGAGCGAGAGCGGGCTTAGTAAAATTACGGTCTTTCAGCGTGCTGGATTCACGCATGTGGCCATGTCAGATTAGAATATTACTTACCCCACAATAATAACTTCGAAGACTCAAAGTCATCTCATCTTGTCCGTCAGTCGGTTTTTGCTATTCTCAATTCTTGTCTTGGTGTGCGATTTAGCGACCGTAGTACATAAATTTGTAGTCACAACTGATTTGAGAAGTCGCTAGCGCTCCCAACGCATTTTTCTCTTCGTGGTAGTTATACCTAGTAGAGAATATTGCTGGTTATTTGGTAGATTTCTAGAGTCTTACTACGCCCTCGCGATGTGCTGATATGGTGTATTTTTTTTTCGTACCCGGCTCCACAGGAATAAGATACAACGTCAAAATTTCCACGGATATACATACAGCCTGCATCCCCCGCGCCCGCCCACGCTATCACTGTGTATGGGTGGTTTCTTTGAACCCGGTTTATTAAGGCGTCTCATCATGAGCCACTGTCAACACATCACAAGGAGTCCCACCTTACATGAATTTGAATTAAACCCCCAGCTTTTTCATTACCAAGCAAATGCCTCTCCTGAATATTTATGTTGTTCCTCATTTCCTCGGCCTCTCGTCTCTTTCTTACGTATAATTCTGTCTTGCTCTAATGTGTTCTATGAAAGTCAATTGTCACAAATAGGTCCCTTTGAAGGTTCTTAGGGTGATGCCGGCCTTTTAGTATGATTTGCTTGGTAAATTGAAATAATTTCCGATGGTGAGATGTAGAGATGTTTCCGGGGGGAGAAGTTCTCCCGGAAAACAGTTTTTTTTTTCAGATATTTTAGCGCGACAAACATTCGTATAGGTACTACATTGCATTACGCATTTTTTAAATAGGTACTATATTTTTTTTTATTAATGGATTTATTGGGTCCCCTGGCCATTTAGGCCAACGCATTAACTACCTACTGTTTTTAATAATATTAGTTCGAAAGATTTTTGAAAACTACTCTAAATATCTAATGAAATTCACAAATCTCTTGTATTTCACAGTTTACCCAACAATCAGGTGTAAACGCGTATTAACAAACCCCGTTCATTAAACGCTCCTGTCTCATCTGGATCACATGTGCGTTTGTAATGTAAATACGCATCCACGAGCGTATTACACAGTCGAACAATGTGTTTGCTGTAGAGTCGGTTGAGAGGTAAAGTAGGAATGTTACATTCGAACCTTCAATTCAAAACCGAATCTGAACGTACAAAAGCCCTTAAATACGCACGATGTGAAACTGACGGTTATAAAAAATACTAAAGAAACAACCGACTGACCGACTTCAAAGTCCCACTTCTTTCTTTCTGCCTCAAGTCTCCCCCGTTATTTGCGAAGTCCTACTTTCCAACCAGAGCTTACAGAGACAATACGCTGTCTTCTTATTCCGATGCAAGGTGGCTTTTATCTGAGTAGTGGTATTTTTCTTGGTGACGTGCATGCATCGTCCCGTGTTTTGCACTAAAATTCACGGACATGTAAATATTGGTTTGTTAGACAAACCTGGTTGCATTGAAAAACAGAGGAAGAGTGGGGGATGGAAGAGTGTTTTATGACTACCACAGATTTGCTGCATGGTTCCCAAACTGTAGAAAGAAAGAAAGAAGAATGATCGACAATTATCAAAGGGCTAATGTAGGTATATGAACTTTTACATAGACTGAGTAAAAATATGTAGGTATTCATAACTTTTCTTAAATATAAAATACCCTTTATAAGCACAGCTTTTTGAGCCAGTTTGCCAGCCACAAAGGAGCGGAACAATTTAGTACGCTCTGACCTATTTCAATATGGTGTCTAAAATGTTATTTTGAATGAAGAGAAAAACTAGTCAATAATTTTAAGATTTTTGTGAGCTGTCGCTTGAAATATAACAGTTAAGTATGTAAGTAGTTAGTCCCTTGTTAGATTTTAAGTACTATTAGCGTAGTTAGGCGTACAAACATTTGGCTTTATGTAGGACTTACCTATAAGTACCCATAATTAAAAACGCTTTTTTTTCATCTTTTATTATTTTAATGGTGGGTATTTGCAATTTACCTCTGATTTAATCCACGCAAACTTTTTTACTATAAAACTAACGAACGGTAACCAAATTATGTACAGTGACGCAGAAAAATGCATAAACCCAAGCGTATTAAATTCACGCGTCACAGTTACTGCGCGCCATACAAACAAACTGTTTAACTCGATAACTAGATTCGGGGCGTTAACCTATTTATTTGCCTTTCTGAGTTCCCAGGGTATAGGTAAAATAATTCAGTCCAAATTCTGCAATAGTTTGTTATAGGAAAAAAAACTGGACCCATAAAAATTACTGTTCATATTGTTATATCGCAGACATCGTGGTGGCATAAATGACCATGAAGGCTTTACATTTTTTTTAAAGATAAACGAATGATTTATTTAAATCTAAAGTGCTGTTTGTAGTTTTCGAATATCAATTGTAGGTAAATGTTCAGCAGAACAACAGGAGGCTACACTTTTTTATTTGTCTTAAAATACAATTTTAAAGAACCTTAGCCACTTTCATTTAAGCAATTTTGTGCACTGTTTCTGCAACCAATAGTCGTAAAACTATTCGGGTCGATGGGATTTCGTTTACAGTTAAAATTACCTGCTTACGCTTTTCCAGCACTTTCCTTCCATCTTACAGCCGAAGAACTAAGCAACTACCTAGCTACCTACCTGCTAAAAGTAGAAACTTTAGCTTTAAAGTGCAACTTAATCCGATGAGAACTTTGGACGGTGTAGTTCTAAGAAATAGAAAGCTGAAATTCTGTACCGTGACAATATTCTTGGGTAAAAGAGGATTAGGTATACCTTGTGCCTGTAATTTACAAAGATTCTCATTTTAATTCAGAGTGAAGACTATCCGCTTGTTTCCTATTATTCAAATTAGCAACTTTTTACTATGAAACGCCTAAATGGTCTTTTATACATCAAAATTACTAGACTTTTCTGTACTTTCCCAATATTTTGTATTTTTTATTATAAATTTGTCACACAACGAAAATACAATGTTTTAAACGAGTTGAACCTATTTGGGTCAAAATTGATACAATCTCATGGTCCCTAAACCGCTGGTATCTCTCCAACCACCTCACCTGCATAAATATTCAGTGCGGGCAAGGGTCACGAGGTATTTTAATTCAACTACGTGTTAAGGCTTTCAGTGGGATCCTTATACGTGGCGCCGGAGAGATTTTTCGCCAAATGTTTAGGATATAAGTTTTGAGACTTTCGCGGTTGTTCACTGCAATTAGATTTTTGTTATGAACGGGATTATTACCACGATTATGTTTATAAATAAAATAAATATCGAGGTAACAATAAACATAATCGTGGTAATAATCCCGTTCATAACAAAAATGTTTAGGATTTTTGGTAGAAATGAGAAAACTGTGAAACTAAAACTGGGGTTTGGGAATTTGACCCAAAAAGTAAGAATAGAATTGGGACTTTATGCGTTATAATGTAACTCACTTGGTCTATTTAAATTAATATTATGTTAAACTAATTAATTATAGGTAAAACCAGACTAAAATTTCACTTTATATTATATGTTAGATCCCACTGCTGCTGGGCAAAGGCCTCCCCGCAGTTTTCCACTTATCACAGTCTAATGCAACCTCAATCCAGTTTTTCAGATAGGCGACGAGATCGTCACGCCATTTTTTTCGGGGTCTATCTCTTTGGTACTCAAAGTACCCAATTTTCTTATAAAAATATTATAAGTATCAAGCGCATTTCTTTTAATCCAATTGACTTCAACTCTGCTATCTGTTATCTCTACTTTAGCCGACATTCAATGCGACACACTATCAACATGTAGTGCGCTAAGCGGATTTTCGGATCGGGCCAGCTCAACAAGAAGGCCATTGTTTTCACAGGCATTGTCGCGGGATTATGTCTGTTCACTTCTGTTAGAGAAGGAGCATGTGAGCGCTAGATTAAGTCTTGTTATTTGATTGGATCAAATTATCTAATAATTGTAATTGGCATATACTTATATAACATAGTTAAGTCATATTGTAAAATAGGCTGTAAGCTTCCCAAATAAAATAAAATAAAAATAAAATATCTATTCGATAAGTGATGATTTAAAATAATGTATTATGTAAGAAAAAAGAAGAACGTAAAATAAAATAATAAGGGAACCAATTTCGCACATTACCGACCTAATTAAGCATATTGGAACCGAACGTAGAACATGATTGATTGATGATAGAAAAAAAAATTTAGTTTGTTGCTTTGATCACACCACTTTACTCTTCTGTCAATTTCTTCATTTTCATGACTCAATCTCTGTCATTTGTTTCTACGTCAAACGGACCAGCAAAGCAAATCGCTAAGTAGAGCCGTAGAGCCTGATTTCAGTATTTCAGTTTAGTTCGCTCGCTTCACATTTATTAATCAAACAGCGCGTGACGTCACGCGAGTTCGGAGCCGAGTGTACCCAGGCTTGCTCGCCAGTTCCATATCAGACGATTAATGTCCTGTGTCGTAGTTCTCACATTTTACTAGCTCTATTATGCCAGTTGCGATACGGATTGCTTATGTCAACATTTCTTTAGTATTTATACTGTACAATTTTTACAAATCGTGAGAAGGCAAAACAGTTGATTACATTTAAATAAAGATGAATTTGTATTGCGTACTTGTACACAATATACTTAAACTTAGATAAGTATAATGTCTTGACCCTTCTAAAACAACCATTTCAATAAAACTAAGCCGCCCACAACAAAACAAAACAATCGTCTTCCCGCAATCCAACATCACCATATCCTAAAGTATACTGCCCTAGTAATTACAGGGCTAAGCGTTAAGACCCGAATTCCCTGTTAAATGTCCCTAAGGGAACCTCCAGACGTACATTATCACCTATTATCTTTGACCTCTGCACTAACATTAAAACATCCCTTCACCTCCGAGACAGTGAACTACTTTGAAGGGCAGGGCAGGTCAAGTTATAGTGGCTAGACCGTATAGTCCTTACAAAATCTTGGGACAAGCAACTAAGGTCTCTCAAATAATGTTACGATGAAGTCAAGTCGAGTTTCCGTCATTTGATTTGGAGTTTTGTTGTGTAAGCTGTAGAGTACGAATTTATGTGAGCCGAGGACAATGGTGGAAAGTAAATCAAATTGAATGTGGGTTTGAATTTGTCTTTTGTAAGAACAGAATCTCAAAGGATTCCGCATTGTTTGTGTTTATTTGTAGTCGTAAGCTAAGGGTCAGTGAACTCTTGACCGCCATCATTAATGGAGGTCTAAATTAATTTTGTGACTCTGTTGAACCATAAACGAAATTCACGAGAATTTTATATGGAACAAAATAGAAGGGCGTAGACTTTGTCAAAAACTTTTCCAGCAAACTAAAATGTGATTCTCTTTAGCAAACTTGTTTAAGTCCTCTCTATATCAAATTTCTGGAGGAAATCCGTGAGAAATGACCGTCTGAAGACTTTATAAAGTCTCAAATGTTCCCAAAGTAAAGAAGAAAAATAATCAAGGAGTTAGTTCGTGCTGGTGCTGGAGTAGTTTAAAGGCGTTTGACCACAGACTTGGCGCGAGGTATGGAGACGCCTGAAAACTTCCACAAGTGGCTTTAGATGGACGGAGAAATTTGAAGAATCGAAAAGTTTCACTGTAATGATTTGAAAGTTTCATAAAGGTATTGAAACGAAATAAATGAAAGACAAAAATTATGAAAATTGGATACAAATTCAAAGGACTGCAATGTAATAAATAATGTAAATAAAGAAACGATTTGTTAAATATACTCTTTCCAAGAAAATTCAGTAAACCACAGGAACTTACTACTAGAGTACCTAATGAGACAATAATATTTTATTATCCACTTGAAAATTTTCTTTTACTAATATGCAGATACAAAATCACAGATCATAAGCAATACCACTAATCCGTCTGTCTGTTGCCAAATCCGGAAAGAGGAAGCTGTGAATAAAATATGATAATCCTGCTACGTTGAGAAGTTCTCCATAGCAACTAAGCCGTGAACAAGTGCTGTTCACTCCTATTTGGACGCATGACCTGATTGACGAAAGCCTTCTTGAAAAAATAATATTTTCCTCCTCCTTTCAACGACAGTTTGTTGGGTTGGGAGCGTACAAATAAGGATTTTATTATGAGAAAACATGGCAAGAAATATAAGTGATTGTAGACGCTAACGATCTACGATAGCAAACAACGTTTTAAGATTCAAGGGGTTATTGTACTAAAAAGAAAAGCAACAGGTTAAATAAAATATGTGTCAGGAAGGTCGATATAACCAGACCAGAGATGGGCGATATAACTGTTTTGCAGGTATCTCTCTACGTGAAAGATTGAAACAAAATGTTATCATTTTTATTTTAGTCAAAGATGTTTCATTAGTTTTGTTAAAGAATACTTCAAACCATAAAATTAAGAAGAATACATAATGCAAAAATAAATAAAAAAACTAAATCAAGAAAAATTGCATAAACTTTGATTATGCCACAAGTGTTTCTATTCCATATTTCGTTTTAACCAGCCATCTTTTAAACAGAAAACATTTGATTCTACCTTTATCGGTACTAGGAGAGCAGCATCGCAAGAGGGCCATAACACTAAAGTGTCCAGTGGGACCGGCAGAGATTTAAACAGATAGGTATTACATACTTGCCGGCGTTTCCTACGAGTGTCCGACGGTTTATAGACTCGCTCAAGATGTGGGGAAATCCTCGAGATAAGTTTTAGTGGACGTAACTTGGAATAATTTAAGAGTGGTTGGTAGCAGTCGTTTCTAATTTTATTGCACAACTAGTTGTTTAAGTATAGGTTAAGGTAAAGTTTTCATTTGTAAAACGATATTTGAGGTAAAAGTAAAACCACAAATATCATTAATTTTATTCAACATAATATCACAGATCAGCTGCATGTGAATTTTCAAATAGAATAAAAAACTACGTTTTAAAAATTACATTTACAATTTTAGGATAATTTCCGACGTGGAGCCCATTCAATTTGTTAGCTACTTGAGTTTTTTTGCAGTCAACATAGAAATATGAATAAAACCACGATTGTCGGTTAAAATTCTTTACAATAATGTTTTTTTTTCTCATAACTCTTTTTCTTTTACTTTGGGAACATTTGAGACTTTATAAAGTCTTCAGACGGTCATTTCTCACGGATTTCCTCCAGAAATTTGATATAGAGAGGACTTAAACAAGTTTGCTAAAGAGAATCACATTTTAGTTTGCTGGAAAAGTTTTTGACAAAGTCT